>CABHPH010143622.1:0-41998 GCA_902168325.1 Peromyscus nudipes
ACCAACCATAGAGACCTGGAGGTCTCTATGGTTGGTATTGAGATTAAGGGCGTGTGTCTCCAATGTTGGCTGTATCCTTGAACACACAGAGATCTACCTAGTTCTGTTTACCAAGTGCTGGGATTAAAGGCGTGGACCACCACCGCCCTGGCTTTCGCTATGGCTTGCTAATAGCTCTGACCCCTAGGCAACTTTATTTACTAACATAGAAACAAAATCACATTTCAGTACAAATAGAATACCACTATAATATATATTTTATAATAAAGTACCTATTATAGACTCTGACATTTTAGGTCAGGATAATAGTTATGTGTAGATTTTTCTTAAAGATTTAGATTAAAATTCCAGATGTAAAACTCTAATTTACTCATTAATGAAAACAATAACATTATTCATGGATATTGGGACACAGTGGGACATACTTTTAATCTCAACATTCTCTCAGAGACTGAGATAGAAATATGATGAGTTAAAAACGAGCCTGTGCAACATGGTGAAACATTTATTAAAAAAGAAATGTAAATATATTATTAAATAAATTAAGTTAAATTTATATCTTAGATTGCATACAAATTAGTTAGTAAAAGTAAAACAGAGAATACTATTGTAGATAAACCTTTAATAAAAACATCAGTACAACTACTTTTTAATATTAGTAATCATTTCTAGAAAAAATACATCATAGTTCAAAAACTCAAGCTTTTGCTGTTTCCTATATTTAGTATCACTTCTTGGAAAATTAGACAAAATATATGTGAAATCCATGGAAGAAATAAAATATATCAATTGGGGTTTGGAAAATAGCAACATAAATTTTCATTTATAATACAACTACAATTTTCTGTGAAATGAATGTTGCTGACAGATATTCATTTATTGAATATAAAACTTTGATAAAACTCCTTTAAATATGACAATAAATAAGCACTGCCCATTGATAAATCTCACTATTAATGGTCTCAATTATCCCAACAAAAAGACAAAGACTAGTGGATTAGACTAGTAAACAAGATTGCTATTTCTGTTGCATCCAAGAAAACATAACCTATCATCAATGATAGACATCCCCTCAGAGTTAACAGAGGGAAAACTTACTCCAAGGGAATGGTTCCAAGAAGCAAGCTGGTGTACCCATTTTAATATCTGACAAAGTAGACTTCAAACAAAAACTAGTCAAAACACATAGAGAAGGATACTACATACTCATGAAAAGAAAAATCCACCAAGAGGACATTGCAATTCATAGCATCTATGTATCAAACCCATGGACACTTAAGTTAATAGAAGAAACACTGCTACAGCTTAAATCATATACTGATCCTCAGACAGTGACAGTGAGTGACTCCAATGCCCCATTATTACCAATATATAGGTCATCTAGACAAAAACTTAACAGAAATGCTGGAGCTAAAAGACATCATAAACCAAATAGACCTAACAGATGTTTGCAAAACATTCTACCCAAACATAAAAGAATATATCATTTTATCAGAACCTCCTGGAACTTTTTATCAAAATAGACCACATAATCAGGCATAAAACAAAATCTCAACAGATACATGAAAATTGAAATAACTCCCTGAATCCTATCTGACAACTACAGATTAAGACTGGATATCAACATCAATAAAAAGTTTACATGGACACTAAACAGCTCACTACTAAATGAAAAATAGATCAAGATAGAAATCAAGAAAAAAATTTAAAACTTTTTACAATTAAATACAAACTAAAATCAATCAAAAGAGATCAGGAAGGACATTATATATTTATCATAGGGAAACTGGACAAGATGAAGTCTCAATTCTGAATATTTATGCCCCAAATACAAGGGCACCCACATTTGTAAAAGAAGCATTAATAAAGCATAAACTGCATATCAAAACCCATACACTAGTAGTGGGAGACTCAACACCCCACTCTCACCAATGGACAGGTCTGGCAGACAGAAACTTAACAGAGAAATAAGGGAACAAATAGACATTATGACTCAAATAGACTTAATAGATATCTATAGAATATTCCACCCTAACACAAAATAATATACCTTCTTCTCAGCACCCATGGAACCTTCTCCAAACTCGACCACATGCTTGGTCACAATGCAAATCTCAACAGATAGGAAAACATTGAAATAACCTCCTGTGTCTTATCAGACCACCATGGCTTAAAGTTAGATTTTTAACAACAACAAAAATTACAGAAAGCCTACAATCTCATGGAAACTGAATAATGCCCAATTGAATCACCAATGGGTCAAGGAAGAAATAAAGAAAGAAATTATAGATTTCCTAGAATTCAATAAAAACAAATATACAACATACCAAAACTTATAGGACACTGTGGAGGAAAATTCATAGCACTAAATGCTCACATAAAGAAGACAGAGAAATCTCACACTAGCACACCTGAAAGCTCTAGAACAAAAAGAAGCAAACTCACCCAAGAGAAACAGATGCCAGGAAATAATCAAATTGGGGGTTGAAATCAATAAAATAGAAACAAAGAGAACAATACAAAGAATCAATGAAACAAAGAGTTAGTTCTTTGAGAAAATCAACAAGATAGACAAGCCTTTAAATACAATTGAAAAGAAAAATACCCAAACTTATGAGACACAATGAAGACAATATTGTTTTTTGTTTTTGTTTTTGTTTTTGTTTTTCCTTTTGTGGCAAGCATTTTATTGACTAAGCCATCTCCCCACAATCACTATTCTTTTTTATTTTTTTTCATTTTATATGCCAACCACAGTTTCCCCTTCCTCCCCTTCTCCCACTCTCCACCTCTCCTCTCCTCCACCACATCCTCCATCCCCTCCTCACAGGGGGTAAGGCCTCCCTTGGGTAATCAACATAGACTGGCATACCAAATTGAGGAAGGACCAAGCCCCACTCTCCTGCATCAAGACTGAGCAAGGCATCCTACCATAGGGAATGGGCTCTAAAAAGCCAGTTCATGTACCCAAGATAGATCCTGGTCCCACTACCAGGGACCCCACAATCAGATCAAGCCACACAACTGTCACCCACATTCAAAGGGCCTAATTTGGTCCCATGCAGGCTCCCCAGCTTTCAGTCCAGAGTCCATGAGCTCCCCACTAGCTCTTTTTAGCTTACTCTGTGCATTTCCCATCATGATCTTGACCCCCCTCCTTGCTACTATAATCCCTCTTCCCTCTCTTCAACTGAACGCCAGGAACTTGGCCAAGTGCTTTGCTCTGGGTCTATGAAGACAGTTTTAAGAGGCAAGTTCATAGCATTACACACCTACATAAAAAATTTGGAGATATCTCATATTACCAAATAATGACACACATGGAAACTCTATAACAAAGAGAAGAATAAACATCCAAATGGAATAAATGACAGAAGTAATCAAACTTGGCTAAAATCATTAAGCTAGCAACAAGGAAACAAAACCAATGTAGTGAATCAATGAAATGATTATTTGGTTCTTTTAAAAAGCCAACAAAATTGATAAACCCTTAATTCAATTAACTAACTAGCACAGAGAAAAGATTCAAATTAATAAATTTAGAGATAAAAAGGAGGACATTACAACAGAAAGTGAGAAAATACAAAGAATCATAAGGATATACTTCTTGGAGCAATCAGGAATACAGGGAACATACCTAAACATAATAAAGGCAATTTACAGCAAGCCAAGAGCCAACATCAAATTAAATGGAGAGAAACTCAAAGCAATTCCACTAAAATCAGGAACGAGGCAAGGTTGTCCAATCTCCCCATACTTATTCAATATAGTACTTGAAGTTCTAGCCAAAGCAATAAGACAACACAAGGAGATTAAGAGGATACATTTGGAAAGGAAGAAGTCAAGCTTTCCCTATTTGCAGATGACATGATAGTATACTTGAGTGACCCCAAAGATTCAACCAAGGAACTGATACAGCTTATAAACCCCTTCAGCAACATAGCAGGATACAAGATCAACTCAAAAAAAAAAAAATCAGTAGCCCTCCTATATACAATTGACAAACAGGCTGAGAAGGAAATCAGAGATACATGACCATTTACAATAGCCACAAATGATATAAAATACCTTGAGTAACACTAACCAAGCAAGCGAAGAACTTATATGACAAGAACTTTAAGTCCCTGAAAAAAGAAATTGAAGAAGATGTCAGAAAATGGAATGATCTCCCATGCTCATGGATAGGCAGGATTAACATAGTAAAAATGGCAATCTTACCAAAAGCAATCTACAGATTCAGTGCAATCCCCATAAAAATACCAACACAATTCTTCACAGATTTGGAAAGAATAATACTCAACTTCATAGGGAAAAACAAACAAACAAAAAAACAGAATAGCCAAAAGAATCCTGTACAATAAAACAACATCTGGAGGTATCATGAACCCTGACCTCAAGCTCTACTATAGAGCTACAGTAATAAAAAAAGCTTGGTACTGGCATAAAAACAGACATGTGGACCAATGGAATTGGATTGAAGACCCTGACATTAATCCACAAACCTATGAACATATACTTTTGACAAAGAAGCTAAAACTGTACAATGGAAAAAAGAAAGCATCTTCAACAAATGGTGCTGGCATTACTGGATATCAACATGTAGAAGGCTGCAAATAGATCCATATCTGTCACCATGCACAAAACTTAAGTCCAAGTGGATCAAAGACCTCAACATAAATCCAGCTACTCTGAACCTGACAGAAGAGAAAGTAGGAAGTAGTCTTGAATGCATTGGCATAGGAGATCACTTCCTAAATCTAACACCAGTAGCACAGACACTGAGAGAAACAATCAATCAATGGGACCTCTTGAAACTGAGAAGCTTTTGTAAAGCAAAGGATACAGTCAACAAGGCAAAGCAACAGCCTACAGAATGGGAAAAGGTCTTCACCAACCCCACATCTGACAGAGGGCTGATATCCAGAATATATAAAGAACTCAAGAAACTAGACATCAAAATGCCCAAAAGTCCAATTAAGAATTGGGCTATAGAACTAAACAGAGATTTCTCAACAGAGGAAACTCAAATGGCTGAAAGACATTTAAGGAATTGCTCAAAATCCCTAATCATCAGGGAAATGCAATTCAAAACGACACTGAGATATCACCTTACACCTGTCAGAATGGCTAAGATCAAAAACACTGAAGAGAGCTTGTGCTGGAGAGGATGTGGAGCTAGGGGAACTCTCCTCCACTGCTGGTGGGAAAGCAAGCTTGTACAACCACTTTGGAAATCAATATGGTGCTTTCTTAGAAAATTGGGAATCAATCTCCCCCAATATACCACTCTTGGGCATATATCCAAGGAATCCTCAATCACACCATAAGGGCACTTGCTCAGCTATGTTCATAGCAGCATTGTTTGTAATAGCCAGAACCTGGAAACAACCTAGATGCCCTTCAACTGAAGAATGGATAAAGAAAATGTGGTACATATACACAATGGAATACTACTCAGCAGAAAAAAACAATGACATCATGAGGTTTGCAGGCAAATGGATGGATCTAGAAAAAATCCTCCTGAGTGAGGTAACCCAGACTCAGAAAGACAAACATGGTATGTACTCACTCATAGGAGGATATTAGATGTAAAACAAAGATGACTAGACTGCTACTCACAACTCCAAGGAGGCTACCTAGAAAACAGGACCCCAAGAAAGACACAGGGATCGCCCAATGACAGAGAAATGGATGAGATCTACATGAACAACATGGACATTAGTGGGGGTAATGAAGGGCAAGGGTCGAGGGAAAGAGAGCTTAGGGGAGCAGGAGATCCCAGCTGGATCAAAATAGAGAGGGAGCCAATCAACTGTCTCACCCATTCAGAGGGCCTGATCCAGTTCGGGGCCCCTCAGCCATTGGCTCATAGTTCATGTGTTTCCATTCATTTGGCTATTTGTCCCTGTGCTTTATCCAACCTTGGTCTCAACAATTATCGCTCATATAGACCCTCCTCTTTCTTGCTAATTGGACTCCCAGAGCTCCACCCGGGGCCTAGCCGTGGATCTCTGCTTCCAGATCCCTCAGTCATTGGATGGGGTTTCTAGCATGACAATTAGGGTGTTTGGCCATCCCATCACCAGAGTGGGTCAGTTTGGGCTGTCTCTCGACCATTGCCTGCAGTCTATTGTGGGGGTATGGGTGAGACAGTTGATTGGCTTGATCTGTTTGGGAGGCATCCAGGCAGTGGGACTAGGTCCTATGCTCATTGCATGAGTTGGCGGTTTGAAACCTGGGGCTTATGCAGGGTCGCTTGGCTCGGCCTGGGAGGAGGGGACTGGCCCTGCCTGGACTGAGTCTACTAGGTTGATTTCAGTCCTCGGGGGGGAGGCTTTGCCCTGGAGGAGGTGAGAATGGGGGGTGGGCTGGGAGGAAGGGGAAGGGGGCGGGAGGGGTGAGAACAAGGGAATCCTTGGCTGATATGTACAACTGAATGGTATTGTAAAATAAAATAAAAGAAAAGAAAAGAATAGAGAGGGAGAACAAGGAATAATAGACCATGTTAAATGAAGACCACATAAGAATAGGAAGAAGCAAAATGCTAGAGAGGTCCACAGAAATCCACAAAGATACCCCCACAATAGACTACTGGCAATGGTCGAGAGACAGCCCGAACTGACCTACTCTGGTGATAGGATGGCCAAATACCCTAATTGTTGTGCTAGAAACACCATCCAATGACTGAGGGAACCGGATGCAGAGATCCACAGCTAGGCCGCAGGTGGAGCTCCAGGAGTCCATTTGTCGAGAAAGAGGACGGTTTGTATGAGCGAGAATTTTTGAGACCCAGGTTGGAAAAATCACAGGGACAAATAGCCAAACGAATGGAAACACATGAACTATGAACCAATAGCTGAGGAGCCCCCAACTGGATCAGGCCCTCTGGATAAGTGAGACAGTTGATTAGCTTGAACTGTTTGGGAGGCATCCAGGCAGTGGGACCGGGACCTGTCCTCAGTGCATGAGCTGGCTGTTTGGAACTGGGGCTTATGCAGGGACACTTGGCTCAGCCTGGGAGGAGGGGACTGGACATGCCTGGACTGAATCTACCAGGTTGAACTCAATCCCCATGGGAGTCTTTGCCCTGGAGGAGATGGGAATGGAGGGTGGGCTGGGGGGGAAGGGGGGGCGAGGAGTAGGGATGGGGAGAACAAGGGAATCCGTGGCTGATATGTAATATTAAATTAAATTATAAAATAAAAAAAATGCTGACTCCCCATGGGAGGCCTTACCTTCTAGTAGGAGGGATTGGGGGATGGGTGGGTGTGGGAAGGCTAGAGGGGTGGGAGGAGGGAATAGGGGGATCTGTGATTAATATGGAAAATGAATAAAAATTTCTTAATAATAAAAAAATTCTATAACCTCTCAAACTGGAAAGGCTAAAAGAGATAGATAGATTTCTTGATATACAAGACCTATCAAATTTAATCCAATATAAGCATTTACATACTTCAATAACCCCCAATGAAATAGAAGCAGTAATTAAAAGTATCCCAACTCCCCAAAAAAATCTCACAGTCAGAATGATTCAGTGAAGAATTCTCCCAGAACTTTAAAGAAGAGCTAATGCCTGTATTCCACAAATTATTCTGCAAAGTAAAAACTAATGGAACCTTTTCTAATTTTTTAATGAGGCTACAATTTCCCTGATAACTGAACCACAAAAAGAACCAACAAATAAAGAGAATTGCAGACCAGTTTCCTCACTTGCAGACTGAATCTAAGAACACATCACAAAGATCACCCACCATGATCAAGTAGGCTTTATCCCAGAAATGCATGGATGGTTCAACGTATGGAAATATAAATGCAATCTGCCAGATAAACAGAATCAAAAATGAAAACCACATGATCATCTCTCATGAGATACAGAAAAGTTCGTTGACAAAACACAACACCCCTCCATGATAAAAGCCCTTGAGAGGTTAGGTATACAAGAGGCATACCTTAACAGCTTAAAGACAGTTCACAGCAAGCCTATAGCCAACACCAAATTAAATGGAAAGAAATTAAAAGCAACTCCATTAAAAGCAGAAACACGACAAGGTTGTCCACTCTCTCCATATGTAGTTAATGTACATTTGAAGTCTTAACTAGAGCTATAAGACAACTGAAAGAGATCAAGTGGATAAAAATTAGAAAGGAAGAATCAGAGTAAATTTATTTGCAGATGTTTCTTTTTAACTGCCAGCCCCAAATAATGACATGGAGACTTATTAATTATTAAAGCTTTGACTTTAGCTTAGACTTGTTCCCAACTTATAACTTAAATTAATCTCTATTAATCTACATTCTGTCACATGGCTTTTTATCTTTCCTTCATTCTGTATGTCTGACTCCATCCATGTCTCATTAACGACTCTCAGCCTAGATTCATCCATAGTTCCTCTTTTTCTTTACATACCCTGCCTATTCTCTCCTGCCTAACTATTGACCATTCAGCTTTTTATTAAACCAATCACAATGATACATCTTCACACAGTGTAAATAAATATCCTTCAGTATTTCCCCCTTTTTGTCTAAATAAAAAGGAAAAGTTTTACCTCTAACACAGTAAAACAATAAGAAAAATTATTAGGTATGAATTATATTTACAAAGGTCAGTCTGTTAGTATTTGGCAAATTCAGAGAAAATAGCTATTCTCTCTTGATGAATCCAATGTCTTATACCTAAGCCACTTGCCACTTTCTATCATAACTTGTACTACCATCTCAAAAATATATTTTTAACATTTTCTTTGATGAATAACTTAAAGCTTTTATGTCTCTCAACATTATAAACTTGACATCTATTTTATAAGATTCTTTTCTGAATTTATTAACAACAAAAATATGGTATAACTATCTAGTCTTTAACCCCAACCAGAGAACTGAGAAGGACAAAAATTTACTTAAGTAAACAAGAAGTATAAACAACTTCCTAAACTATAAAACAGACAGATATCTAGCAGCCTGGACAGTCACCCAAGGTTCCTCTGCAATGTTGTGGCAATGATCTTTGGCCTACAGGCCTAGAATATCTGACAGTCTTTTCCGTGAAGTGCGAGTTTTGAAGGACTGTCCTACCTTGTCTTGGCAAAGTTTGGCAGTCACTTTCTTTTGTGTACTTCTTGCCCCAAATTGGACAGCATAGTGTCAGCAGTTGAGGCAAGGGTAGCTTCTTGCCCCATGGTTAGCATTGCCAAAATGAAAGCAAACTCCATATGGAGGTTCCTTGATGCCCATCATCCTTTTTTGAAGTAAATTGGTGCTGCCAGAAGCAGACGTATCTCATCATCATGAAAAGCTTTATGTTATTAAAACATCTTAAATGCCAATATCTATAGTTCTCCAAAGTGTTTGAAGCCCACCTATCTATCTAAAATATGTCTCTGTTTAACCTTGAAAACATACCTAACATGACTGCAAGTTTAATTGCTATAGATGACTACTAAACTGTATTTCTTAATTATCCTAGTTTATAATAATACTTTCAAGAACTAGAACCTTACAGTAAAACTTTAAATGAGATACATAGCTACAATAACTTACAGTATGTTGTTAAAAAAAACAACTTGTTTGTATCAGTATACAAAAATCCATTCTAATGCAAAATATTTAAGATTAATAGTTTTTTTAAATTTAAAAGTAGATTCAATAATCTACCCTTTTTTCCTATCATTCCTTTATCATTCCTTTTTCCTTTTCAGAATGAGATCCCTGAATATAATCTCCCTTGCTTAGTTTTCTCCCTGACCATGACCAATAGCAACTTGCAACAAACATGCCTAAACAATGATAAACATCCATAATCTACTGAATGATCATAAGCCACCCACCTCAAAATTTGGGAATATAGGTGTCGTCTACTCTAGACTACTTCAGGTTGTGTGAGGGCAACAGCATCTTTAGGCAATTTTGAGAAAATTTGGTCAAGTTCTGATAGAGCTAGCTGTTATCTAGCCTCTGTGTGATGGGCTAGCAGCTTTGAAGTTGTTTTGGATGTATATTTCTGAGGAAACTGCAACAGAGGCATTCTGAGAGTCTGGATTACCTGGGCTACTTGTCTTTATTTATGTCTGGTCCCTTTTTAAAAAAAAACACAAACTTTCAAAGGTAGCACACAGATCTTTATTAACAAAAGTATGGAATGTGCAGTGTGCACAAGTCAGTTAAAAGTGACTTTTTGCTCTATGTGTGTTTGAGGAAGTAAAAGGCATCTGTCAACTTTATAAGTCTGTATAAACTGTATAAACACACTGTCATGAGGACTTTGTAGCTAACAAGATTTATCATGTCTCACCCAGTCTCAGGGCTGTTTCTCCCAGAAACAAATCTGGTCTTTATTAATTTTGAAGAAATCCATATCTTTTTTTGGAAACAAAAGTATAACTTCTTCCCCAATCTAACAAATTTTCTGACTTCAATTCTGAAGTTAAGACATTATATACACATATATATACACACTTCATTCTTAATTTGAAGATTTATTATTTTGAACCTATTTTTTATGTTTGGCTATACCCATTTTTTTCTTTCTTTAGCATCTAAACATATTTTCAAGCATGTTATATCTGTTTAGAGACCTTTCTTTGGCCTCAATCTGTCTCATTTTCTTTGTTTTTGTTGTTGTCCGGTGTCTGTAGAATATCTCTAGCCACATGTTCCTCTTCATAGTCCACTTAGCACATGGCACCAGAGGCTGGCTCCGCCCCCCTCAGCCTAACCATCCCTGCTTTGGGAAGCTGCTGTGCCCAAGCTATTGTAGGAATTTCTATCTAACCTCCCATTCCAGTAGCATGCAAACTGCTCAAGTGCTCAGTTGTAGTTGGTGGTTTTTACACTTTTCTGTTTTGGGGGGCCTGCCACCCAGCTCCTAAATAAACCACACAGAGTCTTATTCTTTCTTATGAATGCCTGGCCTTAGGTAGGCTTATTTCTAGGTAGCTCTTCTTAAATTATCCCATCTGTCTTTTGCCTCTGGGGTTTTACCTTTGTCTATTTCATTATATCTTTCTTTACTTCTTACTCCGTGTCTTGCTGTGTAGCTGGGTGGCTGCCCCCTGGAGTCCTCCTCCTTCACCTTTCACTTGTAGATCCTTTCCTCCCAGATTTTTCCTCTTATTGATTCTTTCTGCCTGCCAGCACCACCTACCTTTCTCAGACCTTGTTATTGGTCATTCAGCTATTTATTAGACCAATCAGGTGTTTTAGATAGGCAAAGTAACACAGCTTCACAGAGTTAAACAAATGCAATATAAAAGAATGCAACACATTGTTGCATCATTAAACAAATATTCCACAGCATAAATGAATATAACACATCTTCAACTAATATTCTACAACATTTCCCCATTTTTGTCTAAATAAAAATGAAAGGTTTTAACTTTAACATAGTAAAACTATATATAACAAAATAATCAAGTAAGAATTACATTTATAATATTCAGTCCATTTGTATTTAGCATATTCAGAGAAAATACTCCATTATTGGTCCTAGTAAATTCAAAGTTTTGTACATAATTTACTTTCTATTATAACTAAGGAAAACTGCAACTATAACTATCTAGTCTTCAACTCCATCAAAGACCCAGAAGGATGTAATATTACCTAACAGGGATATATGGCTGTCTAGACAGTCAGCCAAAGTTCCTCTGCAACATTGGACCATTTGTCATTAGCCTACAAGCCTAGAATATCTGTCAGACTTTTCAGTGAAGCAGAAAATTTGAAGGACTGTCCCACCTTGTACTGGGAAAGTTTATCAGTAAGTTTCTTTTGTGTCCTGCAGAATATCTGGCAGACTATTCTGTGAAGCAGAAATCCTGAAGGACTTCCCTGCTTTGTTTTGACAAAGTTCAACAGTCACTTTCCTATGGGTCCTACATGTCCAATTTATACAGAATACTGTCAGGCAATTCAGGCAAGAGCAGTTTCTTGCCCAAATGGCTAGGTTTGCCAGATTGAAAGTTAACTTCACATGGAGTTTCTTCAATGCCCATCATCCTTTTATGAAGTAAATTGTTGCTGCCAGGAGCAGATGTGTCTCATTGTCATGAAAGTTATTAAGCTTCTTAAATGCCACATTCTGTAAGTCTTTGAAGTGTTTGAAAAACATCGATCTGTCTAAAATATACCTGTTTGACTTTGAAAACAAACCTAATGTGACTACAAGTTTGATTATTATAGATTATTTTTAGGTGAGATTCTGCTGAATAGCAAGTAGCTAACCTTTTCTCCTAGCTAGCATCTCCTGGAAAACAGGGAATCCTTCTGCTCAGCCCTCACTTAAGAACCTTAGCTACATATAGTTCCTGCCTACCACTTCTTGTCAGCTAGTTGCTGACTCAGCCGCCTGGCCCCAAGTTAATTTTATTTAATCAAACAAACGTAATACATCTTTTTTATCATTAAACAAATAGTCCACAGCATCAACAAACATAAGACATCACCTTCAACTAATATTCTACAACAGTTGTATTAAAGGGGCAGCACCTAATTATGCTGCAAACACTGGGCCTTCTTGAGAGACCATGGTCACGTGGAAGCCATGTCTGACTCTGCGTTTTGGAATTTTTTTCAGCTTCCTCAGGTCCTAAGTGGATTTATGTGCCCAGACCTTGGGTGCCAATTGTACTCAGAATTTTTCAGCAGACTTTCTTTGGATCGTCAGCTCCCCCATAATGACATGTAGACATTATTAATTATGAAAGCTGAGCTTTTAGCTTAGGCTTATTCCCAACTAGCTCTTATGGACTTAAATTAGCCTGTTTCTCTTAATCTATGTTTTCCCACATGCATTTTTACCTCTTCTAATTTATATGTCTGACTCTCTCCATGTCTTGCCAGTCTCTCTTGCATGCCTAGATTTATCCCCCTGAGTTCTTCTCTTTCCTGGAAGTCCTACCCAACCTCTTCCTGCCTATTTATTGGCCATTCAGTGCTTTATTTCGTCAATCAGAAGAAACTTTGGCAAAGACACATCTTCACAGTGTGCAAAAAGGCTTTCCCACAACAGCAGATGATGTGATAATATACATAAGTGACCCTAAAACTTCCACTGTGGAATTCCTACAGCTGATATACAACTTCAGCAAAGTGGCAGTATACAAAATTAATTTACAAAATTAATTACAAAAATCAGTAGCCTTTCTATACATGTACAAAGAGATTGAGAAAGAAATTTGGGAAACATCTTTCAAAATAGCCTAAAAATCTTGTGATAAATGAAAGATTTGTATAATAAAAAAAATTAAGACATTGTCAAAAGATACTAAAGAAGGCCTCAGAAGATGGAAAGAGCTCCCATGCTCATGGATTGGTAGAATTATTTTAGTGAAAATGATCATCCTACCAAGGATGATGTAAGGATTCAACATAATACTCATCAAAATTCTAACATGATTCCATAAAGAAACTGAAAAAAAATTACTTTGAGCATTGTATGGAAACACAAAAATACCAGGAAAGCTGAAACAATCCTGAATGATAAAAAAGGTAAACATCATCCATCCCTTATTTCAAAAGAAAAAAGTTTCTGAGCTGAACACCATTGACACAACTACTAAGAACAACAATCAATCCATGGAACCTCATGAAATTGAAAAGCTTCTGTATGGCAAAAAGACACAATCACTTGTACAAGGATGTAGCCTACAGAATGGGAAAAGATCTTTAAGAATTTTACATCTTATAGATGACTAATACTTAAATTGTATAAAGAACTAAAAACACTGGACACCAAGAAAACAAATAACTTAATTTTGAAAAGTGATATAGAACCAAACGGCAAATTCTCAAAAAATGAAAAACATAGCTGTGAAACATTTAAAGAAATGTTCAACATCCTTATTGGATGGAGAAGAAGTAAGGGGGAAAGGAGGTATTATGAAGAGAAACAATGAACACTAAGGGCTATTTGAGGGTCATGTGGGAACCTACTACTACTACTATCACTACTACTACTATATTTTTTTTAAAAAATATACATATATGAAAGGAATCTAAATGGTGTCGTTAAATTATTGGGGCAGCAATTCCCCAACTAGATAACTTTTACCATCAAGTTCAGCCTCCAGTGCCAGGAATAAGTTTCATCTGGTTGAATCATTGGCCAAAGAGGACCCATGGAACACCCTCAAATATCTCAGGCTATTGCTACATCTATGGTTGCTCTGCATAAACTGATAGTAAGATCCTACTGCTGAACACTACACTTATATATCTCATTGAACACAGAGAAATTGAACTGGTGCCAGCCTAGATTCTTCATCTCTACTGGAAGATATTCTGCTTGCTACCAGAGGATAAAGTCAATGACCAACCCAGATACAAACCCTGGCATTTATAGTAGTGATTTGCCTGCATTATATGATGCTCAAATACTGGTACAAATATGGGAATAACCAATCACTATCCAATTCCATTTAAGGCTCACTCCACAAGACATAACCTAACAGTATAACCCATGCCTGTGTGGTCAACAACCTAACACTGGATAGGCCATGGCCTTGGGGGAAATCAGATACTATTGTTCTACTAAAGGAATATAACCACAAAATGACTCCTAATGACATCGTGCTATATTCACAAATAAGAGGCTTATTCAGCCGTCACCAAAAAAGCTTCCTCTTGAAGAAGTTGAGACCTAAAACAGAGATCCATAACTGGAAATGTGCAGAGAGTGAGAGACTTTGGAAACTCAGCCCTAAATGGATTGTTTTCATTAAATCCCTTCTACCAGGGTTGAGGGAGAGATATGAAAGAGGAAGACAAAAAAATTGTAAGAGCTAGAGTGGATGAATAACACAAATGAAAATGTGTCTTCCATATTTAACAGCATAGATGTACAAACAACTCACAGAGATGTGTCAGAAGGTACACAACCTCCATAGGTTCAAGCCAGACTGGGTCCCAGCAGTGAGAAGTGAAAGTGGACATGAGCCCCCATCCCTAACCAAGAAGCTATTTTCAACTGACATCTGCTAGCAAAGAAAAAATCAGTTTTCTCTAATGGAGTGTCATTAGTGTACCTAAACCAGTGGATTATCAACAAGACAAACTTAATGGCATTTTCATTTATTTTTTGCTCATGGGGTTTTGTTTGTGCACTATTGAGTTATTAATATTTTGATTGTATATCATGGTTTCTGATTTTGTGTCTTTATGTATTTTTTGTTTGGGGGGTCAGTGTGTGTGCATGTATATGTTTGTGTTTTATGTACTTCATCTTTTATATTCTTGTTTGATTCATTGTTTTTATTTGCCTATATGTTTTCTGAAGAGTAAAAGAAAGAAAGAATAAAAGAAAGAGAGAAGGAAAGAGAGAAATGAAGGAAGGAAAGAGGGAGGGAGGGAAGGAGGGAAGGAAGGAAAAAAAGGAAGGAAGGAAGAAAAAAAGAAAGAAAGAAAGAAAGAAAGAAAGAAAAGAAAGAAAGAAAGAAAGAAAAGAAAAGTAAAGAAAAGAAATAGATTGTGGAATTCAGTGGGTAGGAATGTGGAGAGGATTTGAGAGGAGTTGGGGAGAGGAAACCATGATGATCAAAATACATTCTTTGAAAAACATCTATTTTCAATATAATATAATATATTATATATAGTAAAAAAGAACAAAAAGTACCATAAATGACACTAAATGCTATATTTGATGAATCTGTCCTTGAGAAATGATTAAAATTGTAATAAAGTTTTCCCTAGCAAGGCTATATTTATTTTCACATACACCTGTGGTGGCACAGCAAGTTGTTGTAGTACACACTCATTCCATTAGACTTGCATTTAGAAGTGAGAGTCTGTATGTGAAGTATACTTAATCATCCCCAGTGCTATCAATTAATTTTAAAGTTTCCTACTTTATTCCCATCAAGTCCCCAGATCGACATGCTGTTCTCTCATATCACTTGAAAAAAAAAAAAACATAGCTATTTTCACTTTTGTTTCCTAACAGTATTTCTGTGTACCTGGGTTCCCAGGATTTCTTTTCTTCTTTGTATCCCATTCCCATTCACACAGGTATTGCTTTCTTCCACACTCAGTAACATAATGCTAGACTGCCTTTGGATTACACACACACACACACACACACACACACACACACACACACACACATATTAAATAACATATAGAGAAGCAGAATGATTTGGCATTTAAGCCAGTATTACACAAAGGCTTCATACACTATTGTTCTTAAGGGTTAATTTTGTTTTGTACTAAGAATGTTTAACAAGACATCTATTATGTTAGCACATATTTTAAGTACAGAGTACAATATCACTACTTATCAGTATGGAGCCATACAGCACTGCTCTTGGAGTTGTTCATCTTGTAGCACAGAAAAGTTATGACCCCCCAACTGGATCAGGCCCTCTGAATGGGTGAGACAGTTGTTTGGCTTGATCTGTTTGGGAGGCATCCAGGCAGTTGGACCGGGTCCTGTGCTCAGTGCATGAATTGGCTGTTTGAAACCTGGGGCTTAGCAGAGACCCTTGGCTCAGCCTGGGCGGAGGGGACTAGACCTGCCTGGGCTGAGTCTACCAGGTTGATCTCAATCCTCGGGGGAGTCTTTGCCCTGGAGGAGATGGAAATGGGGGGTGGGCCGGGGAGAGGGGGGCGGGGTGGCAGGAGGGGTAACGGGGGGATCTGTGACTGACATGTAAAATTGAATTATATTGTAGAATAAAATAAAATAAATTAAAAAAAAGAAAGAAAAGTTATGACAACTGAAGCAAAAAAAAAAATCCCTTATTTTCTCCTCCCTGGGCTTCTCACAACTATCAGTCTAGCATTTACTCACATAACTATGACTATTATCACTGACTGAAAAGAAGAAATAAAAAAGGAAAGGACATGACTGTTCCCAGGTTTCAATACCAGATAAATGAAAAAAGAATAAAAGGGAAAGACATGACTTCTCCTAGGTATGGTAGAGTAGATAATTCATTGTAGAAAGAAGCAAGATCATAGTCAGAGGTAGGGGCATCTGGGAGAGTTCAGAGTGTACATGACCAGACTGAGCCATGCCATGTGAGGAGAAATGAGATGAGAGAGGGTAGAGGGAAGAGGGAACAGGGGAGAGGGGAGTATAGTCAGACCAAGAGGCAAGGGGAGACCAAAGAGTCAGTAACCAAAATGGTTGGAATATGTAGGTAAGGGCCCAGCCTCTGGGCTGAAAAATTTATGCTAGGGGGGCAGGTATGCCAGCCATTCCCTGTAACAGGTAGGGACTGAGGGATGCTGCCGCTGGTTTGCAACTTAACACTGCAGTCTTTTTGTTGATGATAAAGAAATGATAAAGGCTGATGTAATCTTCTATGACTACTTACTGCTGACATTGGGGTGTCATTGTTGGGGACCCAGAGAAAGTTTGGTCAAATTGGCAAAGAGTAAAAGCTTCCTCTTTTCACATTCTTTATATAGGCTGCCACCAGAAGGTGGATCTTTCTGCTTCCAAAGATCTGAATTAAAGTTGGATTTTCCCACTTCAAATGTTTTAATTAAGAAAAATCCCTCACAATTTTACCTATTCACTTGGAATTTACTTAATCCCAGATGCAGTCAAGTTGGCAACCACGAAATGCCATCACAGACATCAATAGGTCCCCCTGCTTAATGTCTGTGATTTGGTAGCCATGGAATTTGACCATTTTTATAGTTCAAGGCAAATAATCTCTCCTGAGGAGGAAGCCTCAAATCTAGTTGTAGCTGGAGTTTTTCTCTCCGGGTCCTGTCAAGCTCCGGCAGTCCCATAGCCCACTTACAAAATAAGCACACAGACTCTTATATTATTTAAACTGTTTGGCCTAATGGCTCGGCTTCTTGCTATCTAGTTCTTACGTCTTAAATTAACCCATTTCTATAAATCTATACCTTGCCACATGGCTCGTGGCTTACCAGTGTCTTACATGTTGATACTCATGGCGGTGGCTGGCAGTGTCTCCTGACTCAGCCTTCCTGTTCCCAGAATTCTCTTCTCTGCTTGTCCCAACTATACAATACTTCCTGCCTAGCTACTGGCCAATCAGCATTTTATTTATACAGAGCGATATCCACAGCATCTAGTCAAGAGAGAGGTTGGTTACCACCATAAACCTTCTTGTCATTATTGAAGCAGTGGTAGTATCTTGCATAGCAAATTAGCATTTTAACATGAAGGTGGCAGCAATGGATAAAGCTGTTAGTGTCTCTTCTTCCTCTGTGTCCTTTTCAACACCTTCTAGCATTATGAAACATGGACATCAGGAGAGTTTCCAAGTCAATTCAAGATTGATTTATGTGTGTCCCCCAACCAAAATGTATGGTGTCTTCATCAATGATCCCTGACCATCCACCTATGGTGGTCAACTGAGAGCAATAGCAATAACCTCTATTGTTTTGGATGTCACTGGGGCCAATCTAGCCAGAGAGAGGAAGCTCATGTCTGCTTCTGAGATTTTAATTTATTTCTCAAATCTTCTGGGAGAATCATTGTTCACTAATGTGGGGTAGAAATCAAAATATCTCTTTATATATATGATATGATTCAACAAGTAAGAGAAGCTAAGACTCCATCAAAAAACTGTTAGAGATGAGAAATGCTTTCAGCAAAGTGGCACATGGTCAAAATAACAAAGGCATAAAAATCAATGCTTTCCTATATACTAATGTCAAGCATGCTGAACAATAAATCAAGAAAACAATCCCATTCATAATAGACATATATAGAACTACAAACACATGCAGATAAACCTAACAAAAGAAAGAAAAGACCACTAGAGTCAAAACTTTAATAAGGCACTAAAGGATGAAGTTGATCAGAACCCCAAAATATGAAAAGACCTCATATATTCAAGGATTGACTATATTCACATTGTATTACTGAATCATACCTCCAGCTCGTTAATGTAGTACAAACAAGAATGCAGATTGAGGATTTCTGAAAGTGAAACTAATGTGGCAGAAATATAAAAAAATATTTAGAAATTTTATCTTCACTTTATGTGCACCATATTAAAAATTCTTACCTTTTAACTCTTTAAAGATTTCATACATATTATTAAAATTTGATCTATTTTGGTCCAGGCCTCTCCACTGTATGGTTTACTACCAAATACACTACTATTCCTGTTGACAACTTAAGGAAATGGCAAACTTGATGACATAGCATTACAATACAGCAAATTATTGCCATTTACATTTTTATTGACCTATAATTGACCCTTGCTTCCTGAAAATATTTTTCCTCTACAATGTTAACTCTATTGGGAGGATTTTTCATTGTGGAGTCCTGTATACAGAATCTACAAGACTCCTCACAGGGTGTTTCTAAATTATCTGCTTTTCAATTCTACCTCAAAAAGAAACCATTTATTTTATTATGCAGTACCATGCTTAATTTTTTAAACAGTGGAATATCTGCATTTTAATTGGGTATAATCTACTTTTAAAGTCAGTTGAGTTTTTTTTTTCTAGGATGTAACATCTGTAATATTCAAAAGTGCCTGGCTTAGGGCAGAAGAAGTATGAGTGCACAGCTGTATTATTGCCATCACAAGAAAATGAAGTCCTATTAAAAAGATGTTCATAATGTGCTCTGCTCTCTAGGAAGCAAAAGTTTATATTCTAGAAAACTACCAGCATTTCTTATATGCAATAAAAATTTCATGACAACCCAGACCAACAATATTAAGCAAATGCTCAGACATATTAAGGATGTTATTACTGATTAATCTATAGTTATAAATAACTTTCATTGGCCCTGCTTGCCTAAATAAATATGGTAATTTATGGTTTAAGTTATTTCATACAAATATATCTTTCTGCCTTTGGTCAAATGTGCAGTTATTCTTGAATACTAAAAACATGGAAAGAACTTTCCAGAAATAGAACTTTAGTTTCGCCTTTAAATTGTAGCCCTCATCGCTCTAAAATCTACAAAAACTGATAAAAAAAATTTATTTCTACCAAAGAAGATATTATTTTTAGAATTTAGCAATACATTTTAAATTGAAATAACCAAAAATAGTTCCACATTATGAAGGAAGTTACTGTAAGGAGCAATAAACACAATGAAGACAAAAATACAACAAGAAGTTGAAATTCTGACTTGACTACAAAGATTCCTGGCCAGTTTGTATTTGTCAGGGTCAGCAGTTACTAAATTATGGATTGCAAATTAAGGAAATTTTTCCAAGGTATTTAGTGACAAATTATATAATATATAAATGATTACAATCTAAATATATAATATATAAATAGTTACAACCTATATATATATATATTTAAGTGATTACAATGTATTTACCATGTAATTAAATATAACTGACATCATAAACCTCTTAAATATTATCTTCTGATGTTATTGATAAGACTAATGAATCAATATTTATAACTTGTATGTGTATTAATGCACTATCACATGTAATTCAGAGACATGCCTCGAAGTAATTGTGGTCAGTCTGTTGGAAGGGAAGTTATAAGTGTTATGATCCATATTCTGTAGTCTGCATTTATAATAATTTAAATTTTCAAAGAAAGGTTATAAGAAATTAAAATAATTTTTTGCTCAAATTTTACATGCTTTCTTCTAAAGATATATGCTTTAATACATGGAGAGAAAGCTATGTTAAGAGTTGACTTCAATGTCCAGAAATAACATTTAGGCTGATTTTGAACAATAATGTGTTAAGGAACATACTCATATTCCAATCAAAAGGGTACTGTGTAGAGTTTTCATGTGAAATTTCTTTCCAACATTATACAAAACATAAGCTTTTCAGAGTCTCATATCATGAGAAAAATGCAAAGACTTGAAATACCTAAATATATTTTATAATTTTTACAAACTGCTTACAGAATTACAGAGCTTAGAAATAGATAAAAGGGGACATTACACAACTGAACCTTCAGAACTCATTAATGTCAATTAGAAATTATGCCAATTAGAAAACTCAGATTCTTTAAGTTAATCAAAAAGATTGCTATTTGTGGGAAGCCATTTGGGAATATGTGTGCAAAGTTATAGCGATGGAATCTGTCAGCATAGGTTTCAGCCATTGCCATGCCTAATATGTGTTTGTGGAGTTGTGTGCTTCTACCGTCTGATCATTCTTATCAATAAAATAATTACTAGTAGAGTATATGCATAGTATAATTTATCAATGTTGATTTTGTTAAGAATCCAATTATCAGGCATTTTTCTAATATTTTACTATTCATTACAAACTTTATCTCTTCTTATATTTAAGTTCAGTTGTCAGAAGTAACACATTTTTAGAAGTTTACGACCATATCTAGTAATTATAGTTTCTTATTTAAAGACATAAATATTAATATATATTAGCAATTTATAAACTGTCCTGCAATAGAAACATGTAAAACAATGACATGTATGAGGTCAACAAAATGGTAATTGCCAGACTGTGGGACCTCCTCTCATATTTACACCCCAATGCCAAATATGCCTGTTATTGGTTTAATTTTGTTTTAATCTTGGTTTATAAAATCGTTTCATCTAATACTATATGATTAAAAGTGTGACACTAGGTTCATGACTTCTTACTCCCACTTTCCCCTTTATATATATAAAATTTTTAGATATGGTCTTACTCTGTAGCCATTGGTAAGCTGTAATTCACTTAGTGCCCCCTGCCTAAGTGCTGTCAGTGAGGCATATGTCACCACTTCTGGTTTCCCCTAATCTTTTAAAAATGGACTTATTTACTTTATTCTACTTTTTTTGAGTTTGCAGAAGAAAGCAATTTTGCGTGGATGAATTCCCAATATCTCAGTGTAGTTACTCATAATTGATGTAGAAAAGCTAAGAAAAAGCAACATTATCTGCTTAACCAGTACATTATTTTAGTCATCATACATTAAAAATTAGTTGATTAAAACTTTATTTTCCATTAGAAGATTTACCAATGACTAAAATTATGCTTAAATCACACAAAAACTATTGAAATTATTTTTCTTTATTTTTAACTTAATTTAAAAAATTTCATATGAGTATTGTAATTATATCATACCCACCCCTATCTCACTCCCTAAAACTCCTCCCATGTTCCTCCAAACCCCTCTTGAATTCATGACCTCTTCTAATTCACACACACACACACACACACACACACTTAAATACAGCCTGCTGAGTCCATTTAGTATTTTATTTGTTCAATAAAAAAACATTTAAGGATGACTACTTGATATTGGATAACCTATCAGGAGTCTCATCCTGAAGAAAATTGATTCCCTCTCTCTCGAAACCCACTGATTGCCTGTAGCTCTTCATTTAAGGGTGGGGCCTTGGTGTCAGTATTGAGGTCTTGTTCAGACATCCTTCTACTCGATTTTATAATCTTTCTACTCCTTCTTTTGTGATGTTCACTGGACTTAGGTATAGGGATTGCTTTATAGATATACTACTGGGACTGGGTATACATTACTTATTCTCTGAATTTTATTCTACTTGTATGAGTCTATTGCCTGCATGCATGTATATGTACCATGAATGTGCCTGGTAGCCATGGAGATCAGAATAGGGCAATGGATTGCATGGAACTGGAATTATAGGTGGTTCTGAGCCACCACATAGATTCGTGAAACCAAACTCAGATCCTCTGCAAAACGAATATGTTATATTAAGCACTGGCCCAGGTCTCCAGAACCTTCTCCTGCTTCTTAAATTTCTAGAGTTAATGACTTCATTCCTATTGTAGTAATGAAGGTGTCAGTCAGTTTGACTCAGAATTCTATATGCCCTTCACATGTTTTTCCATATTGTTAAATAACATTGTGAACACACCACTAGTAGGATAAGTACTACGGAGGAAAAAAAATCGTAGGTATGATTTTTAGGTACACCATATGAGAGTTTGCATTTTTCTATAAGTCTTCAGTAAATCTCGCAAATGGCTAGTATTTGTATTAAGAGACTCTACTATGGCACTAAATTGTCACACTTCTAACTTAAGCATAGAATTTGTCCTAAATATATTTGGAGTCAGGCATGATAGTACAAGCCTGTAGTTTTGAGCACTTAAGATGCAGAATCAGGAGGTTTTCTGACTTTGAAATCAACCAGGAATTTGTAGTTTCCCATGCCAGAGCTACTTCAGGAGACCCCATAATCTCTAAAAGCACAGTGATGGCAGTTATGTCTTGGCAGTAAGTGATAGCTGTCTAATTGGGTTTATAAGCCATTCAACAGGAGAGTAATCATGCTTGGTACTACAAACCTGTCCATTTGCTAGTCAGGTTATAGACTGCAGAGGAGAACCTTCTATCGCCAGTATCTGAAAGTCAGCCCTAATTATTCATAGAAGCAGCATTAAATGGACCCATTTATATATTTATTTATGCATAAATATGTAACAATAATAAAGAATAAGAGACCATGAATTTGAAAAGGAGTTAGGTGCACAGAAAAGGTTGGAGAGAGAGGAGAGGGGTGAGAAAAATTTGAAATTATATTTTAATCAAATGAAAAACTAAAACCAACAACAAAAGAAATATTTAGAAAATAGTCTTTGTGCATTGACAAGATTTTTCTTATAAGATATAGAAGATTTGTACGATGAAATAGATTTTCCTTCATTTAAAAAGCAATCCAATGCCAGGTGGTGGTGGTGCTGGCCTTTAGTGCCAGCAGTTGGATATCTATGAGTTCAAGGCCAGCCTGATCTATGGAGTAAGTTCTAGAACAGCCAGGGCTGCACGGAGAAACCCTGTCTCGAAAAAACAAACAAAAATAAAAATAATAAAAAAAAAACAATCCAAACAGTACATGTGTGGTTGTACTATCATTGCTTCTTAATTTATCCTTTCTTATTTCAGTGCATGAGTCTTGTTGTTCAAAAAGAGGAAATATAGTTAAAGACAGGGTCAGATTTATAACTGCATGCGTGTCTCATTGCTTGTCACTCTGAAACACCTTGTGGCCTTTCACTTCTCTACCCCCATTCTTGTTACCCCACATTTTATTTGTGTTTGTGGTAGTGAAGGAGGAGCGTCTATTTCTTTCATTCATTCAACATTACCCTTCTGAGAGTAAAAAATAGAACACATACTTTTAAAGCTATTGTTTTAACATCGCCTCTTCTCTACTACTGCTAACATATCTCCAGTAAGAATCTCAGGTAATGATTTTAGTCACAATGACAATGTCTGGCTTTTACAAATGGTGGAGAATTTTTACATATATTGCTCCAGTAGCTGAGAAGTTTGAATGATTATGAAAGTATCTTTCTTTTGAAAGCAAATGTCACTAAATATATATTTTCAAATTATAATTATGCCAGAAAACAGTATTTTCAAGAAAAGTTTCCTTTTTAAATACTATTAATAATAAAAATAACTACTGATGATTTTTTAAAATTAGCTTCTGTTTTGTCTATCGTTAATCATCAGATATGAAAACTGCAGAAAATCTATAATTAGCCACTGAATGCAACATTTATTAGTGCCATAAAGATATAACTTTAACTCTGAGAAAATTACAAAATTTATGTCCAATAGAATGTATACCAACTCTTTGTACCGTAATAATGTGAATATTTGGAAATCAAAAAATACTTGTCTCCTGTGAGTTTTTGCCAGGCCTAATGGTAGCATCATCTGATTTTTTAAACTTGAATTTATCCTTTGAGGTAATACATTAGCTTTTGCAGGTACAGAAATGGTCTTTATATTTAAATGTGCTTCCTAGAACACAATCCCATCTGCTTTTTGCAGTTTACACAAAGCATTAGTTCATTTCCAGGAGTTCAAGTCTTCTAATTCTAAAGGTTAAATTCACATAGAGAGAAGCACAGTGGGATTAGAATTCCTATTTTAGAAAATGCATGTCCTTTTGCACTAAGTACATGACTTGCTATCTTGGTATTATCTGGCTGCCAAGCCATAACGCTAGCACTTCTTTCCTCTATAAATATGTTCCTTGCCTTTATCCCAATGGGATAGCACAAAAAGATGAACAAGTGTCCAGACTAGAATGAAGACATCTAGAGCTTGTAGTAAGGGAAATTCTTGAATCTAAAGTTCTGTTTATCTTTCATTTTACACTTTCTAGACTTGCTGAAATCTTAACTACTAAAAACACTTTGTTAGCCGGGCGTTGGTGGCGCACGCCTTTAATCCCAGCACTCAGGAGGCAGAGGCAGGCGGATCTCTGTGAGTTGGAGGCCAGCCTGGGCTACCAAGTGAGCTCCAGGAAAGGCGCAAAGCTACACAGAGAAACCCTGTCTCGAAAAAAACCAAAAAAAAAAAAACACTTTGTTATTTGAAAAACTATCTATAAGCTTCCTTAATGGGTACAGATAGAGTAGTTATACTTTCTAAATGTTCTGGGGTAAATTCAGTTTTAAAAATATGTTCCTATTGTCAACTTATACATGTAGATAATGAGTTTAAAAATAATAATTTAAGCTGATAAAACCAAAATTAGTCACTTATAGCAAATAAGAAATGGGAATTGCACATTCAATTTTAAGAGAAAATATTTATGCAGATACAAAAAGCAATCACATAAATGAAAATCAGTTAAAATATGTAAAATTTCCTACTAAATAAAATAATGCAATTTAAAAAAAAAAGGGGGACCAAGTGAAAAGACAGTGATTCTGTCATAGGCCATTAAGAATTATTTTGAAGGACATTTAGGTTAGTTTCCTTTTCTAGTTATTGTGAATAAAGCAGCAGTGAAGATGTCTGAACAAGTACCTGTGGATTCTGATGTGAATCCTTTGAACATATGCTAAGGAGTGATATAGCTGGGTAATATGATACATTTCTTTTTCATGTTTTCCAAATTCTCCACAATGATTTCCAGTCTGGCTACCTGTTTGCAATCTGATCAACAGTAAATCCCTAACTCCCCTCCAGCATTCGTTGCCTTTTGTTTTGTTGATCTTTGTCAATTTGTCTAGAGTAAGATGAACTCTCAAAACTTTTTAGATTTGCATTGGCTAATTGGTAGAGAAAATGAACATTATTTGAGATATTTCTTAGCCATTTTTTCCTCTTTTGAAAACACTCTGTTCAGATCCCAAGTCCGTTTTTTTTTTTTTAAATTGGGTTGATTGCTCTTGTGGTTTTTGTTTTTGTTGTTGTTGTTGCTGCTGTCTTAGTTCTTTACATACTCTGGGTATTAATCCTCTGTCAGAAGTGTAACTGACAAGATTGTCTCCCATTCTGTGGACTTCCTCCTCATATGGTTGATTTGCTATTTCTTTAGCTATGCAGAAAGTTTTCAGGTTCATGAAGTCTTACTTGCCAATAGTTGGCCTTAATTATTGGGACAATAGAATTCTAATCAGGAATTCTTTTTCTATACCTGTATCATGTAGGATACTGCCTGTGTTTTCTCCCCACAGTTTAAGTGTTTCAGGTTTTACATCTAGGTCTTTGATCCAATTGGATTTTTTTGTGGGGGTAGCAAGGTGATAGATATTGGTCTAATTTCATTCTTCTTTGTGTGGACACACAATTTTCCCAGCATCAACTATTGAAAATGTTTTCTTTTCTCCACTGTATTTTTGGCATTTTTGTCAAATATTAAATAGCTGAAGTTATTAGTACTTGTCTTTGTGTCTATAATTTTGTTCCATTGGTCTACATGTTGATTGGTTTGGTCAACACCATATTGCTCTGTAATGCAGCCTGAGATCTGGAATGGCAATCCCTTCCAGCACTGATCTTTTTGTTCAAGAATGTTTTGTCTATCTAGGTCTTTTGTGCTTCCATACAAATTTTAGGATAGTTGTTTTGTTGGAATTTTTTTATATTTCAGTGGAGAATGAGATGAGTATTCTATTAATGGTAAATAAATTTATAATTGTGACAGGATAAAGAATCGACTTGAACAAATCAATAGCTTTATATATGCCAACAACAAATATACAGAGAAAGAATCCATGAACACATTTTTGTTCACAATAGCTTCAAAGAAAATAAAATATTTAGGAATAAACCTAACCATAGAAGTGAAGGAACCCTACAATGAAAACTTTAAACTTCTTAAAAAAGAGATAAAGACATTAGAAAATGGAAACACACACACACACACACACACACACACACATACACTCATAGGCTTGTAGAATTAAAATTGTGAAAATGGCCATTTTTTTCTGACCAAATATCTGTGAAGTAGGTTGTCAAGTCCTTTGGACATATGCCAAAGAAGGGTATAGCTGGGTCATATGGTATATTTATTTTTCACTTTTGCAAAATTCTCCACACTCATTCCTAAAGTGGTTGTACAAGTTTGAACTCCCCCCAACTATATATGAATGTTCCCTTTTCCCCAACTCCCTTTCAGAGTTTGTTGTAGGCTGTTTTGTTGATCTTTGCAAAACTAACTTGAGTAAGCTAAAATTTAAGTATTCAATACACTATCAAACAACAGACAAATAAATAAAGGAAGTATTGTATATATCCATTATGGAATGCTATTTAGCTGTAAAGAAAAATGAAATTAAGAACTTTGCAGGTAATTGGATGCTGCTAGGAAAAAAAAACACACACTGAGTGTCATAAACCAAACTCAAAAGATAAACATTGCATGTCTTGTCTCATCTGAAATACTAGCTACAAATCTTCAGGTGTGAGAACATATTCTCGAGTAACTACAGAAATCAGGAAGTAAAAGGGTACCTTTGCCTGGGAGAGGTGAATAGCAGGGTACAAATGACATAATTGGGAAAGTGAGAAAAACAGTGAGTGTTAACCATGGAGAGGAAAAGAAAATGGAGAAGAAGGAAAGAAAGTAAAATAACAGTAAGTATTCTGAAAACATGATAAGAGATCATACTATTCACTATTTACCTAAAAACACCTATAGTGCATGTAAGTTGGTATATAAATATACATATATAAATAAAATGGAATTTTACCAAATAGGCTAACATTGTTCCCTCCAAGAGCCAATGACTATCTAACAAAAACAGCAATAATAACCAATGACCATCTAATTCCAACAGCAGGAATAAGAAGCCCTCTTTTGACATGTTGGTAAGGGTTGTCCAAGAAACTCCTAAACATTACAGGCTATTTCTACTGCCCTTGGTAGTGCTCCAAGGTGGAAGATATGTCTGTATTGCTGAAGAAACTTCAAATACAGGGCCCAAAGGCCTCTGAGCTGGAATTGACCTGAAAGCCTCATCCTGAGGACTAGCTTTCATGGTACCAGAAACTGCTATGCAAGCTTCCAAAGGATGGAAGCAACCAACGGTCCTATTCAGGGATAATGCCTATGAACCACAGCAATAACCAGCATGACACCATAATCATTAGGGTAAAATACTGCACTCCTTTGTGTAACCAAACTTTTCCTGGGGAGATACAATACATGTCTACTCACTCAAGATGGGGATCCGATGACAGACCAATGTACAGATAGAATCGAAGTCCAACTTGGTAGATGAATAAGTTTTATTGCGGTTACTTACAGGAAAACAGGTGAGGGCATACTTATAGGAACAGAAATGGCTCAAAGACAGTTGCATCACCAAAACCCACCCCAACATGAGTGACACCTCACAAAGCTGGGAACCTGAAGCACACTGCACAGTTTGTAGACAGTCTTTTCTGGTGGCTCAGTTCTAAACCTCTTCCCAGTGTTCCACTGATTTCTGCTTCTTGTAGGCAGATTGTCTGGTCTTAGAGTCATCTTTGCAGCTCTGTTCAATTAGTCTCAGAGGGACTGTCAGCTTTTATTGCTTACTCTGTGGGAGGGGTGCTTAGTGAATCAGGTTGGTTTCATGGACTTCCTGAAGCTTCTTCAAGTTGTTTACCTTTTTGTTTGAACATCTTCCCAGAAGAATAGAATGTTTCAATCTCAGACAAAACACAACATACATATGCATGCTTTGGTTTTCATCAACACTTATTAATTGGACATAAGACCAAGTCTACAAGAGGACAATCATGTCTTGTACCAGAAATGTAGCTAACTATCCAGGGTTTGTGAAATTATGGATATCAGAGCAGAATCTACAGCCACCAGTTTAGTAAAGCAGCAGAATTCCTAACTGCATTCTAAATATTTGTCCTTATATACTCACAGATAAATGTAGTTCTCACCCTGAGTCAAGAAAAATACTTATTTTATTTTATTGAAAATATTTTATTTCAAATGATGTACTCTGATTATGGTTTCTTTTCTCCTAATTCCTCCAAGATCCTCCCCACTTCCCCTAACATCCAAATACACACCCTTTCTTTCTCTCTTGTTAAGAAAAAAATATAAGAAATAATAATAAAATAAGATAAAACAAAAACATGCCCAAGTAAGACAAAATAAATACAAGCAAATAAACTTCTTGTTGTAACCAACAGTGACCATTATACAAAACCACAACCAATCAAAATGCGAAGTTTTGTATACTACCAGTACCAAAGGGCACATCTAGAATCTAATTCCTGCACTTAAGGCTGAGGGATCACTGGAGAAGGAGAAGAAGGGATTTAAAGATTGTAAAAACCAGAGAAACAGGGAGTTGGCAGTTATATTGTGTCTCCTAGGAATGTCATAAACTATACCCATAAAGTTTCACCAACATGAGTGGCTAAACATGAGCTGTACAAGGACAACAACAATAGTCTTGCTAACATAGACAGAGGAAAAACAACAAGGCCTCAACCCTATACAAAGAATTGCAGGAAACTAAGGAATATTGAGAGTAGGTAAAATAGTCTTTCTCAGGGAAGAGCAAAGTAACTGATTACCCAATAAAAATGATCACCCCTGTAAACATTCAGAGAAGCAACATTATACATACTATGTGAGTTGTACTTATGTATTTAGGAGTACATATTTGTGTATATCAATGATTAATGAAAAATAGGCCATGAATTTGAAAGAGAGCAAGGAAGGGTATTTGGGGGGGGTGCAGGCAGAGAAGCAAATGGTAAAATCATGTAATTGTATCATAATGTCCAGAAGTAAAAAAAAAATAATTTAGTTTTTATTTTATGTGCATTGCTATTTTACTTGCATGTATATCTGTGTGAGAGTGTCAGATTTCACTGTAGGTGAAGTTGCATATAGGTATGAGCTGCCATATGGGTGCTAGGAATTGAACACAGGTCCCCTGGAAGAACGGCCAGTACTCTTAACCACTGAGTCATCTCTCTAGCCCCTGCCTAAATTTTTTAACTGAAAAATTAATTTTGTTTTAAGAATGATAAGCTAAGAAATTCTGAACTATTTTGAAATAGTTCTATATAATCATAAAGTTGAAAGAATTATGTTTCTCTCAGTATTCACTTTTATTTGAGAAGTTAGCAGCTATATTTTCCAAACTGGAAGAATAGCTTTGGATTTATGGTTATCTATTTTTTATTGTAACTTTGACTCATAGTATACCAAAATGGCATGATTTTGTGCCTGGATGTGGTTTTCGTTTTATTCTTTGATTTTTCTCTGACTTCTATTCAATCTACAAAGATATGATTTGGCAAATTGTCAGCAACATCTCTTGGAAAATCTCAAGTCCTTCATTTCCTCCCTTAACTCGCAATTTCACTATATGGATAATTTATACCTGCACATACATCCCTCTAATATTTTTCCATTTGGCTGATGTGTACCATTTGCCTTTTTATGTTATACCATGTGTAAATTTTTCATACTTACCTGTGAACATTTTATTAGCCATTTTCTATTTTGTTATCACATAGCCTATAATATGTCATTGTAGCTTTGTCATCATCCCTCATTTATAATCTAACATTATTTTTCTGGTATGCAATATTTTTCATCTTTCTTATATGAGTAAGAAAAAATTTAATACATTTGTTAATTTTTACAATCTTGTTTCTGTTTATATACATTTGTTGATTTGACCAATTATTTGAGTTTATGTGCCCTTCAAATACCCATTGTTCATGTTATACTAGTAAAGGCATTGTATATGACTAGAATATGAATATGTATTATCAATATATTTACTTTAATATAGATGTGTTTTGATAGTCCTGGATCTTTCTGTTGAGTCTCAGATTTCTACTCCTGATGGAACGTCTGTTTACCCAGCAGAAAGCTGTCTGCCTTTCTTTTCCAGGCTATACTTATGGCACTAAGTCTTGACATTGCAGTGATGCGCATATAGTGGGAATAGAAACATATAATCTGTTGAAGTCTATTGCACTATTACTTTGTTTTTTGTTTTGATTTTGTTTGGTTTTTTTGGCTCCAGAATATTAATGAGATTTATTATGTATATCTGTTTCTTTATCTGTTTGCATGTACTTCTGAATATTGGCTAGGTTTTGTTTTTTGTTTTATAAGGGTTTTTTTGTCCTTTGTTTTATTTTACTTATAATCTATTTCAATTTGGAGAAAGCTATTAGCATACATGTTTAATCAGAGATTTATATCAGAACTAGGTTTATAGTATTTATCTTTTAATCTTAGATTCATATGTGCTATCCCAGTGTTCACTTTTCTATTTTTCCTAATGTGGAAGATTGAGTATATGATATAGAAATATAAATGTTTGTTCTGTATTATCCTGTTTCTTTTTTTGCTTTTTGAAATGGTCTTTTATCCTATTCATTATGTCAAACTTTCATACCAATGGACAGAATTAAAAAGGAATCTATATTATAAATAATCTCAGTGTACTGTACATTTAATATTGATATTTTATGCTATGTTTTCCTATTGTTGACCTAGTTTCTGTGAGTTAAAAACTCATTAATGGACTGAAACTTTGTACCAGCCTTTCATTTGGCATTTTTTCATCTAGTTCTCACTCAGTCTCCCTGGTTTTCCTCCCTGGAGGGTACCCTGCTTTCAATGTTTAAATCGCATGTCCCATTCGCATGTCTGTCAAACCCTTAGCCAGATGATTTCAGGAAATGTCTTTCTACATTCAATTTGCTCATTAATCTTTAACAATTCTGAGATATGTCCAAAGTTCTGATAATTTTTTAATTGCTTTTAACTTTTGAGATTATTATATGATTATCACATTTTCCCTTTGTTTTTCTTCTGTCAAACCCTCTTGAACATGCCTCCACACTCTTTTTCAAGTTCATGGCCTTTTCTTTTATTAACTGTTAATTGTTATTGCATGCATTTATGTATACACATGTATATTCTTTTTTTTCCTGTTTGGTTGGGTTTTTTTTTTATTCCAGTGTTCCTAATTTTTTACAACCGGTATGTGTCTGTTCTGTAAGACACATAGATGTTGGTGACCTGTGAGGGCTGTTTCTTAGTTTGATACCTGTAGGATTAGAGGCGATTAGCAGACAAAGTGATAGACTCTGTCCTAGGGAGAGGACTCTGCTGGAGAGAAATGTCTTCTTTGTGAAGGATGTAAGATTTATTTTATTCAATGCAGACATTTTTGTGGCTTTGGAATCCTCCCCTTAAGTTCTCAAATGGAGGAAGATAGCTTGCATTCCATTTAGAACAAAACCCTGTGAAATGAAAATGTGCAAGCAAGGTACAGGATGAGAATCAGCAGACAGACAATTAGGAGTAAAGATACATTTAGGTCCTTGAACTACAATTGTGTTTTTGCTGAAACCAGGATGTAGTGTTAAGTTATCAGGCCTGGAATATAGAACAGGTAACATGATCAAGGAGGAAAAGTTGATAGACATAAGAATTTTTTTGACTGCTTAGTCTGAAATAGACACAGCAAATACGGTGACAGAACTCCATTCACATGAATGTGCCTATGTGACTATATGTGGAAAGTGGGTTTGTTTTGTCTTTTCCCCCTTACATGATTCTCCTTACATTTTGATTAGATCCACACAAGTATTATCTTTCTGATAATCATAACAAAAAGTATATTGAATGTGTGACCAGGAATATATTCTATTGCTATTATATTTTTATGTCTTAATCTCTAATTTTATTTTACTTTCATGAGGTCCTAATTTAAAAGATAATGATATAATATATATAATATATCTCCCTAATTTCTCACCATGATTAGTTGTCACTTGAGTTTTTGATTTTAGTCGTTCTGACATGTGTAAGTTAGAAGACCAATGTTCTTTTGATTTGCATTTGGCTGATGGCTAAGGCTGTTGAACATTTCTTTAAGTGACTCTCAGCCTTTTGAGATTCCTCTGTTGAGAATTTCTGTTTAGGTCCCTACATCATTTATTTTTCTTTTTCCTTTTTTTTAAACACTGAGGACACCTTGTGCTGTAGAGGATGTGGAGCTAGGGGAACTCTCCTCCACTGCTGGTGGGAATGCAAGCTGGTACAGCCACTGTGGAAATCAATATGGCGTTTTCTTAGAAAATTGGGAATCAATCTCCCCCAAGATCCAGCTATACCACTCTTGGGCATATACCCAAGGAATGCTCAACCATACCACAAGGGCACTTGCTCAGCTATGTTCATATCAGCATTATTTGTAATAGCCAGAACCTGGAAACAACCTAGATGCCCTTCAACCGAAGAATGGATAAATAAACTGTGGTACATATATACAATGGAATACTACTCAGCAGAGAAAAACAATGACATCATGAGGTTTGCAGGCAAATGGAGGGATCTAGAAAAAATCCTCCTGAGTGAGGTAACCCAGACTCAGAAAGACAAACATGGTATGTACCCACTCATAGGAGAATACTAGTTGTGGAACAAGGATGACTGGACAGCTACTCACAACACCAGGGAGGCTACCTGGAAAACAGGACCCCAAGAAAGACACGGGGATCGCCCAATGATGGAGAAATGGATGAGATCTACATGAACAGTCTGGACGTGAGTGGAGGTAATGAGGGGCGAGGGGCAAGGGAAAGAGAACTTGGGGGAGCGGGAGATCCCAACTGGATCAGGAACAGAGAGGGAACACAAGGAATGTTCATGGTAAATGAAGACCACATGAGAATAGGAAGAAACAAAGTGCTGGAGTGGCCCACAGAAATCCACAAAGATGCCCCCACAATAGACTGCTGACAATAGTCGAGAAATAGCCCGATCTGACCTACCCTGGTGATAGGATGGCCAAACACCCCAATTGTCGTGCTAGAAATCCCATCCAGTGACTGAGGGAACTAGATGCAGATATCCATGGTCAGGCCCCGGGTGGAGCTCCGGGAGTCCAATTTGCGAAAAGGAGTAGGGTTTATGTGAGCAAGAGTTGTTGGGACCAGGGATGATGGAATACAGAGACAAGTGGCCAAACGAATGGAAACACATGAACTGTGAACCAATGGCTGAGGGGCTCCCAACTGGATCAGGCCCTCTGAATGGGTGAGACAGTTGATTGGCTTGATCTGTTTAGGAGGCATCCAGGCAGTGGGACCGGGTCCTGTGCTCAGTGCATGAATTGGCTGTTTGAAACTTGGGGCTTAGTAGAGACCCTTGGCTCAGATGGGGAGGAGGGGACTAGACCTGCCTGGACTGAGTCCATCAGGTTGATCTCAACCCTCGGGGGAGTCTTTGCCCTGGAGGAGATGGAAATGGGCGGTGGGCGGTGGGGGGGGGAGGCGGGTGGGACGGGAGAAGGGAGAATGGGGGGAATCTATGGCTGATATGTAAAGTTGAATTGTATTGTAAAATAAAAAAAATAAATAAATAAATAAAAATTGGTTGGGTTTTTGAATTAAGGGTTTCTCACTGTAACAGCCCTGATTGGCCTGGAACTCATTTTTCAGACCAGACTGGTCTCAGACTCAGAGATCTGCCTGCCTCTGCCTCCCAAGTGATGGAATTCAAGGCATGCAACACACACACACACACACTCATATATATATACATATATATCTTAAATATAAAGTTCTTGGTCTGTGTGTTTTAATCCTAATGTTGAATAAAGCTAAAGTCTATTTTAATACAATAAGTTCAATTAGCAAAGCAGCAATATTTGATATTAGCCCAGCTACTGTCATCCTGATTCTTTACTTGTCTCTACTTGCATATTCTACAATTATTTTCTCCATTTAAAAATCTACTCAAATTTTCTCTTTAACTCACCCACACAATCATTCAAAAGACTTATTTCCTTTTATTCTTATAGTATATACCAAGATTAAAGCTAGATTTGAAACTGTTAGTTTTTATATAAGTTTATTTTGAATTAATAGTTAGAATTATTATGTGTGTCCTATTTCATACAAATAGGAACTGTTATTGGTAGTAAGGGGAAATTACTTTGGTCAAGTCTTTCATATCCCCAGGTAAATATACTCAAATATCAGATCTCCCACATAATGATTCAAGTAATTTTTTTAGCCAATACTAAGTAGGGAAAACTGCCATGACCCTAGTTGACCCTAGTTAAGGAGAGCTAAAGCCATACTGGACTATCTAATTTTTGTTACTGTGTATTATGTTTCATGTGCATAAAACATACAGCTCTGATAACATTGTAAGCTAATATGAAATAGAAACTAACTCAATGCTGTATACACATCTGCCCATTTCTCAATTCTCCTTCTTGCTAAATATGTGTTTCTTTATTTTTCCAACAACATATCAATTTTTCTCCACTGAGTTCCAGACCAGGAAAATATCCTATCTTCAGCTCTTAAATTAGAAGGGTCCATGGAAACTAATATACAGATTGGCTGCAGGTTCAGGTCCACTTTAAATTTTAGAGAGGATAATTTGGTAGGATATATTTTTTTTTGGTCAGGCTTCCAGATATAGCCAAGTTATCTAAGGCCAAGGCAATAGAGACATGTCTTGGTTTGTTTAAGAGAAATAGATCAAATGCATGCTGGCTAGCAGAACATCTAAGAAACATACATTAAACAGTAAATTTTAGATATGGTGGTATTAAATGATTAAGGTAATTAAATTTTCTTCTTACTATTGACAAAATTCTTAGAAGAGTTTCTCACTCAGATTTTTTGTTGCTTCGCTTATTTATTCTTTTACATTAAATTTCTATATGATGTATTTTGATTATGTTTTTCCCCTTCAATCTCCTTCCAGATCCTTCCTTCCTTTCTCCCTTCCCACCCAACTTCCATTCTTTCTCTCTCCCTAATAAAAAATAAAAAATTAAAATGAAAACAAACCAACAGAAACACCAAAAAGTCCGTATAAGCTCACAAAAAAGTAGAAATTGTGGATTCTATTTTGTGTTAGCCAACTACTCCCAGATGTGGAGCCTGCAGTGGTGCAGCAGTGTGTGATTGATATAACCAATGACACCCGATTAGGAAAAACTGATTTCTCTTTCCCAGTAGCTATCAATTTCAAAGAACTTCTTAATTTGGAATGGAATTTCTCTTAACTTCCCCTTCTCAGTGATAGGATTTTGTCTAATTTGAGCCTGAGCCAGTTGTATGTATGCAATCACAGTTCAGTCCTGTTGTTCCTGGAAAACACTGTTTTGTTGGAGTCATCTACTACCTCTGGCTTTTGTAATCTTTTTGTCTCCTCTTCTATGTAGATTCCCAAACCTTGAAGGAAGGGATTTGATAAAGTCACCAAGTCACCCCCATTTAGAGCTTAGTACTTCAAAGTCTCTCTCTTCTCTCTTCTCTCTCTCTCTCTCTCTCTCTCTCTCTCTCTATATATATATATATATATATATATATATATTCCAATTGTAGGTCTCTGTGTTAATTCTTGTCTACTATAATAATAAGCTTCACTGATTAGGTTTCAGCAAGGCTCTGATATATGTGTGTAGCATTTTGTCATTTTATTGCTATGTTCATTTATCAGAGCAACAGTCTGAGGCTTTCCTCTAGGCTCATTATCTATGTAATCTGAGGTTCTTGGCCCTTTTAGAATTCTCAAGTATTGGTTGCATCTTATTGAGTGGGCATTAAATACAATCAAAAGTGGTTGGTTTCTCTCATAATATTTGTCACACTATTTCACCTGCAACTATATATTGCAGGCAGGTAATTGTTGTAGGTCACAGGGTTGATATTGATGATTTACTTCCTTTTCAGGTAGTACCTTCTTTTACAGAGTACCTTCCAGGACATGAACACTAATAATTGGGGTTTAAGCTTCTACTTGGGTACCAGCTCAATTTCTCCATGTTTAAAGACAAAAGTAAATTATTTTCTTCAATGAAACCTTACCTTAAATAGTGGAGCATGATCAAAAGCCAAACAAGAGTCAGCAATGTTTGGGGATTAGAATCGATGGGATCCCTTTGACCAATGACTCAACAGGATGTAACCCGTTCCTGACATTGGTGGCATAAAATGTCTAATTGAGGTATCCTCTACCCCTTTATAGGGCAACTCCATTTTGATTACTTTCATGTTTGTATAAATTTTAGGAGGCTTCTGTAGTAGAAGGATTCCATATTTTTTACATTTTCTTTTCTTTTTCTCTGTAGGCATATTTTTAAATTAAATTTTTATTATTTTTTCTCATACATAACATTCTGACCACAATATTCCGTCCCTCCACTCCTCCCAGTCTCTCACCGCAAGATCCATTCCTCCTCCACTTCCCTCCAAAAAAAAAGCAAGCCTCCCAGGGATATCCATCAAACATGCCTAACAAATTCATAATAACACTAGGCACAATCCCTCATATCAAGTCTGGGCAAAGCAACTCAGAAGGAGGAAAAGGGTCCCGAGTGTAGGCAAAAAAGTCAGAGACATCTTCCACTCCAACTTTTGAGAGTCCCACAGGAACTCTAAGCTACATAACCATAAGGTATATGCAGAGGACCTAGGTTAGACCAATGCACGTCCATGTTTGTTCCTTCAGTCTCTGTAAGCTCCTATGAGTCTTGCTTAGCTGATTCTGTAGGTCATGTTACCATAATATCCTTGACCCGTTTGGCTTCTATAATCCTTCCTCCCCTTCTTCTTCTGGGTTCTCCTGGGCTCTGCTTACTATTTGGCTGTGGGTCTCTTAGTCTGCTCCTGTCAGTTGCTTGATGAAAGGTCTCTGATGACAGTTGTGCTAGACACCAATCTATGAGTGTAGCAGAATATCATTTGGAATAATCACAATGATTTTTTGCCACATGTGTTTGGTTCTATACTTTGTCTATGTGCTATCAAGTTGGATTTATGGGCCTCAGTTTGGACCAGTCATGAGTTAGCCATTCCCTCAAGTTCAGTGCCACCACATCTTGCAGGAAGGACAGATTGTAGGGAGAAGGTTTGGTGGTTGGATTGATGTCCCAGTCCCACTGCTAGCAGCCTTGCCTGGTAATAGAAGATGGCCAGTTTGAGCTCGATATCCCACATTATTAGATCTTGCCAGGGTCACTCTTGCAGAGTCCAGGAAGTTTCCACTACACCAGGATTTTTCATCTTCCCACAAGTGTCCCCCTGTTGCTTATTTTTTATTCTTTAGTATTTGGGGGTCTGCCACCCAGCTCCCAAATTAATACACGGAGTCTTATTCTTATGAATGCCTAGACTTAGCTTGGCTTATTTCTAGCCAGCTTTTCTTAACTTAAATTATCCCATCCACCTTTTGCCTCTGGGCTTTCATCTTTCTCTATTCTACATACTTCTCTTTACTTCTTACTCAGTGGCCTGCTGTATAGCTGGGTAGCTGGACCCTGTTGTCTTCTCTCCTTCTCCTTTTCTCATTTCTCAAAGTTTTCTTCCAATATTTCTAATTCTATTTATTCTCTCTGCCTGACAATCCTACCTATCCTTTCTCCTTCCTAGCTACTGGCCATTCAGCTCTTTATTAAACCAATCAGGAGTTTTTGACAGGCAAAGTAACACAGCTTCACAGAGTTAAACAAATGCACTGTAAAAGAATGCAACACAGCTTTGCATCATTAAACAAATGTTCCACAGCATAAACAAATGTAACATATCTTCAACTAATATTCCACAACACCCCCAATTCCAGTTGTCTCTCCCAGTTCTCTCTCCCTCTGTCCCTGCCATCCCCACCTGATCATCAATCAAATAATCAAATTAAATAATGGGGTACAGATAAAACAAAATTATCAACAGAGGAATTTTGAATGACTGAGAAACACTTAAACAGATGTTCAACACCTTAGCCATCAGGGAAATGCAATTCAAAACTACTCTGAGACTCCTTTTTACACTTGTCAGAATGCGTGAGATCAAAAACACAAGCTATGACTCATGCTGGTGAGGATATGGAACAAGGGAAGGACTCCTCTAATGCTGATGAAGGTACAAGCTTGTAAAGTCACTATGGAAATAAAAATGGCAGTTCCTCCAAAAATTGGGAATCCCTCTACCTCAAGACCCAGCTATAACACCCAAAGAATGCTCTCTGTCCTACCACAAGAATACTTGCACAACTATGTTCATAGAAGCTTTATTCACAATAACTAGAAACCTGCAACAATGTAGATGTTCCTCCACAGATGAATGTATAATAGAAATTTGGAATATTTACATGATGGAATACTCTTCAGCCAATAAAAATGAGATAATGAAATTCACAGGTAAAGAGGTGGAACTAGAAAAATTCTTCCTGAGTGAGGTAACCCAGACCCAGTAAGACAAACATTGTATCTACTAACTTATAAGTGGACATTAACTATTATGTATAAAGGATAATCATGCTATAATCCACAGTCTCAGAGAGGCTAAGTAACAAGGAGGGGTCTACAGGGAACACATGGATCTCCCTGTTAAGGGGAAATAGAAGAGATTTTGTGGATTGACTGGGTGCAGGTGAAGATGGGAAGAGGAGGGATCATGTACATTTTCTAATTTCTCCTTATCTGCTTTCTTCACTTCCTTCCTCTCCTCTTCTTCCTCCTTTCCTGTTACCTTTTCTAATATTTATAGCACAGTAAAATTATGATACATTTTAAGGAATGTATCCTTATGATACTGTGTTTTTTCATGAGCATAATATGATTTGCTTTGACTAAAATAAGAACTATTACAGGACTAGATATTACACTCTTATTGAACCACCATCATATTTAAGTTCCCCAAATGACTCACAGTTCATTATATGATACGTAAGTTTATGTTTTTTGCAAGTCTTTTCTTTCACTTGTGTAAATAATAAAATACTTATGTCATACAATTTAGTCAGTGTGAAAGAGGGATTAATATCAAAAGTTGTAGAGTCCCAGCAAATGTTTCACTGGTTAGGAGAACTTATTGTTCTAACATAAAACTGCAATTTTGATCTTAGACCCTTTATTAAGTAGTTTAAAAAAATCTGATGAAACTTTATGGGCTCCTGCATACTTGTCTACATATGCATTCATGAACATAATGCACACACATAAACAAACATATCTGTTTGTAAAAATAGAATTTCCCCTCAAAATTTTCTTCACTTTTAATTTGTATATCACATGCATTTACCAAAGTTTATAATTGATCAAGGGCATATAATTATCTTTGTGGAATGCACTATTAAAGATTAAAGTGAATTAATAAAAATGTATCCCTATGTCAGTGAGAAGAAAGTCCTTTAGAAGAGTTTGCCACCTTATTAACTGATTAAAGATTAAACGGCTTCTGTGAGTTTTCTTGGAGACAGCTATAGTTCCTGAGTATCATGTAGTCTTTCCTGGCATCTACATATATTACACTTAAATATATGTTTTTAAGTAATATCTACAATACCTAGAAAGCACATTTGGCTGGATAGTTTCTTATATTATCATATTTTGCCTCAAAATAATAGTATTTCAACAATTATTGCCACTTATATTTCTATTGTCTCTATTAGAAGATGTTAATGAAGAAATTAGTTTTCTAATAATTAGAATTTTAAAATTTAACATAGGATCTTTCAAATTATTTTGTGAAATCACTACTGAATTTGACTGCTCTTTGTTAGTGGAAATGAAAGAACATTTCTTTCCCCAAAACAGTGGCTATGTTATTTTAGAATTCATGAAGTAATCACCAAACTTACTCTCTAAAATAAAAATTGGACCTTGGCTTCAAATTAAAAGAGAACCTAGGAATCTGTTTGTTTAAGAAGCATCCAATGACTGAGGGATCTGGAAGCAGAGATCCACGGCTAGGCCCCGGGTGGAGCTCCTGGAGTCCAATTGGCGAGAAAGAGGAGGGTCTATATGAGCGAGAATTGTTGAGACCAAGGTTGGATAAAGCACAGGGACAAATAGCCAAATGAATGGAAACACATGATCTATGAACCAATGGCTGAGGGGCTCCCAACTGGATCAGGCCCTCTGAATGGAAGATCATAGAAGATGGAGAGTTTTCTCTGATGACAAAAGCTTTCTGTGCAGACTGAAGTGAAGCTGAGAAGAGTTTCTCAACATGGAGCTCACAGACTCAACAGCAGACTAATAAACTTCATGGATCCTCTGGTCTCTGCATTCCCAGCATTGGAGTTATTGGCATGCGCTGCAAGGCCTGGATTACTCTGGAGATCTAGAGGTGGAGAGCTGATCAAGGCTGAAGAAGGTCCTTTCACACATTGGTTCTCGACTCTGCTTCCTTGTTCTGGAATTGGGATTTGCATTCAGGACCTGAGTAAATGTTTCTGACCCAGAGTTCCACTTGGCTGATAGACACCATCCAGAAATTAGCCATGGACTTCAAACTGCTCAAAGGGTGATCTCAATCACACCTGCCCTAGGGAGTCCTACAAAACTGGGAAGCCCTGGACTTACTGAAAGCTGACGTAAACTATCCAGTCAATGTGATTATTCCCTGTCTCTTCAGCTGGGTTTAGAAAACCAGATGCTTCTGATGAATATCCTATTAGCCTAATCCCCTCATCACTTTTGACTAATATTCCGGCCATCCTGGGCTCTGGCAATGCTGTTCTAATTTCACCAGGAAGCAGTTACAGAGGAGAATATGTCACTCCTTGTCCTCAACAAAAGGCTGGAATACTATATGTAGATGTATCCATCTTGTTAAATAAGAAACACAGAGCCAAATGCAGAGTTAATAGCCCAAGAGGTCAGAGCAATAGCTAAGAGCTAAAAATTCTTCACTGCCACTGCTGTCCTTACTCTCCGCAAGAGACCTACTTCCTGTGTGCTTGTCCTTTTTATTGACTTTCTGTTCTGCCTTCTCATTGGTTTTAAACCCAACCACATGACCTCCTCATCACTGCCTGTCTGTACATACCTCCAGGTCTTCTATGGTTGGTATTGAGATTAAAGGCGTGTGTCTCCAAAAAAAAAAA
>CABHPH010143623.1:0-18042 GCA_902168325.1 Peromyscus nudipes
GGAACACACACATGCCATAGTGTGTATTTGGAGGCCAAATGACAACTCTAAAGAATTTATTTTCTCCTTCCACTTTATGTTGGTCCCTGGGATTAAACCCGGATCACGGGGCTTTTGTGGGAAACTCTTTTACCTGCCTAAACATCTTAATGTCCTAGATTAAGTCTTAAATGATACGTAAACCGATGGATAGTTTCCACAGCATACTCAACCCAACATTACACTAGTTAAAATATTTACTTCTAAGTTTAAGACTGTCTAAGAAAGACACTTACTTTCTAAGTGTCTCACAGACACTGAGACAAATAATCAATCAATAGGACCTCTTGAAACTGAGAAGCTTTTGTAGAGCAAAGGATACGGTCAACAAGGCAAAGCGACAGCCTACAGAATGGGAAAAGGTCTTCACCAACCCCACATCTGACAGAGGACTGATATCCAGAATATATAAGGAACTCAAGAAATTAGACATCAAAATGCCCAATGGTCCAATTAAGAAATGGGTGATAGAACTAAACACAGAATTCTCAACAGAGGAAACTCAAATGGCTGAAAGACATTTAAGGAATTGCTCAACATCCCTAATTATCAGGGAAATGCAAATCAAAACAACTCTGACATACCACCTTACACCTGTCAGAATGGCTAAGATCAAAAACACTGAAGACACCTTATGCTGGAGAGGATGTGGAGATAGGGGAACTCTCCTCCACTGCTGGTGGGAATGCAAGCTTGTACAGCCACTTTGGAAATCAATATGGCGCTTTCTTAGAAAATTAGGAATCAATCTCCCCCAAGATCCAGCTATACCACTCTTGAGCATATACCCAAGGAATGCTCAATCATACCACAAGAGCACTTGCTCAGCTATGTTCATATCAGCATTGTTTGTAATAGCCAGAACCTGGAAACAACCTAGATGCCCTTCAACTGAAGAATGGATAAATAAAATGTGGTACATATACACAATGGAATACTACTCAGCAGATAAAAACAATGACATCATGAGGTTTGCAGGCAAATGGACGGATCTAGAAAAAATCATCCTGAGTGAGGTAACCCAGACTCAAAAAGACAAACATGGTATGTACTCACTCATAGGAGGATACTAGATGTGGAGCAAGGATGACTGGACTGCTACTCACAACACCAGGGAGGCTACCTGGAAAACAGGACCCCAAGAAAGACACAGGGATTGCCCAATGATGGAGAAATGGATGAGATCTTCATGAACAGCCTGGACATAAGTGGGGGAAATGAAGGGCGAGGGTTGAGGGAAAGAGAGCTTGGGGGAGTGGGAGATCCCAGCTGGATCAAGAACCAAGAGGGAGAACAAGGAATAGGAGACCATGATAAATGAAGACCACATGAGAATAGGAAGAAGCAAAGTGCTAGAGAGGCCTACAGAAATCCACAAAGATACCCCCACAATAGACTGCTGGCAATGGTCGAGAGACAGCCCGAACTGACCCACTCTGGTGATGGGATGGCCAAACACCCTACTTGTCGTGCTAGAAACCCCATCCAATGACTGAGGGACCTGGAAGCAGAGATCCACGGCTAGGCTCCAGGTGGAGCTCCGGGAGTCCAATTAGCGAGAATGAGGAGGGTCTATATGAGCGAGAACTGTTGAAACCAAGGTTGGATAAAGCACAGGGGCAAATAGCCAAATGAATGGAACACATGAACTATGAACCAATGGCTGAGGAGCCCCCAACAGGATCAGGCCCTCTGAATGGGTGAGACAGTTGATTGGCTTGATCTGTTTGGGAGGCATCCAGGCAGTGGGACCGGGTCCTGTGCTCATTGCATGAGTTGGCTGTTTGAAACCTGGGGCTTATGCAGGGTCTCTTGGCTCGGCCCGGGAGGAGGGGAATGGCCTTGCCTGGACTAAGTCTACCAGGTTGATCTCTGTCCTCGGGGGAGGCTTTGCCCTGGAGGAGGTGGGAATGGGGGGTGGGCTGGAGGGAAGGGGAGGGGGGCAGGACGAGGGAGAACAAGGGAATCCGTAGCTGATATGTAGAACTGAATGGTATTGTAAAATAAAATAAAATTAAAAAAAGTATAGTTTTAGTTTTTAGTACAACAGACTATATCTCATATTATACCCATTAGCCACCATGCTGCAGTGCTTCACAGAGTTATTGGCTCATTATAAACTACTCAGTAAGCAGATATTAATAGGCAGGTGGAACAGAGGAAAGTTGGGAGAATAATGCTCACAAAACTCAGTATTAGGTAAATCAAGGGGAAAGAAATAGGGATTTGAAATTTTGTTTTACTACCAAGACATTTTAGACTTTAAAAAGTATTTACACATCTATTTCACATTTACTTTTTATAGCAACATGAGCAAGTTGTATTATTATCACTATTCATTACTATTTACAAATATTTTTAAAATGTAGCAAGCATGGTATATTGTTATTTCTTCCTCTGGTAGCCCAATTATTTTTGTTCAATGTCCCATCCATTGATAATCCAGCTGAAATACCACCTTCTCCATAGAGCATCTCAATTAGTTTATAGGGCCCTCCCTACTAACATCCATTTGTTTCCTCTCCTTAATCCCACAGCATTCTTTACATACTTCCTAATGTTTCCTAGAAGTATACTATAAGCAGTTCACAAAACCAAAAACCAAATTGGATCAGGTTCATATTTATTGCCACAGAATCTAGCACAGATTATATCAACAACAAAATAGTAAGTAGAAATTACTTTTGAGGTTTATTCCAATCTTCTTAGTCTACTGTATTGGAAAGGAAATCAGAGAAGGTCTTTCAGATCAACCAAAGACCATACAACAACATGCTTCTTGTGCTTCTTGTGTTCCCTTCTCCCACCATCCCTATGCATTGCATATGGTTGAAAGAATACACTTAGGTTAATGAGCTTCTGACTGGCATCACCATTAACTACTTGTGTAAATATTTCTACCCTCCATATCTGTATATACAAATATACAGACATGAGCTGTCTAGAAATGCCAGTTTCCAGCAGTGTTAACAAATAGTAAACTTACTCTTGGCACTATCAAGAAATATTGATGAGTTATGAATGAAAACCCTAGTGCTACAAACACTAACCATAGTCATTAAGAGGGCTAGTGTATGAACAGAATTACTTATACTGCAGTCAGAGAATTTCCCACACCCTTGCCATTTGCTACTAGATATTTTTACTTGATCTCCTTAAAACAGGAAAGCACTGAGTGGCCATATATTTGCATAATGGCTTCTCTGATGTGTCTTTTATTCATTTACTTTCTATAACTAACGTATTTTCAGGTTCATGCTAAACTCAAAAGTCTTGGGATCACTTATAGTTCCTTATGAGACACATCAAGAATATTTTACCTTGAAAAGCAAAGAAATACTGTCTTCAATATCTCCACAGATAAAAGTCCAGATAATGTAAATTCTTTAACATCTATCCTGAGGTAAGAGTTTTTCCAAAACTCAAAATTTACTTGGTATTACCAAAAATAGTAAAATCTCAGGCAAGAAAAACTATTACTGTCTTCATACTAGGAAAACTGGAATTAAACCAGCACTGAAGAAGATATTTTAATATGGGAATCTGCAAGGTACTTGCTAGGCTTAAATTAAGCCACTTGTCTGGAGTCCTAAATTGTGATAAATTCCTTAAACTCAGCAAAATATATTATTTTGACAGGTAAATGGTCATGACCACTGGGAAATGTGAGATAATAGTTCCTGGGAGGTAGGTTCTGGTCTAGGACAGAAGGAACAACCAAATATCCCAGGGAAAGAATAACAAAAGGAACAGAAAGGATACTCAGCGTAAAATAATGGCAATTAGAGGAATGGTTAGGATCTATGGAGATTATTTAATAAAATTTCTATGAAAGTTCCCTTTGCATATTCTTATCCATTCTGCACCCCAACATTTAATACAATGCACAGAACATGACAATGCTCAAAAATTCTGATAAATAAATATATAAACATTTAGATTGAGGGAAAGGGAGATTAAAACAATGTGAGCAGCTTCATATTCAAGTTCTAGGCAGCAAAAAGAGGAATTAGATAAACAGGATGGTTTGCAAGGTTATTTTGTACCCAATTGGCTTGATAAACAGCAAAAACTCAGTTCTGAAACTGGAGGTTACTTCAGACTAGAAAAACTCAATGACTGGATTTAGATAATTGCTGTTGCTGAGGCCTGCCAACACTGGATATGAGTACTAACTTGATTCTAAGGTATAATAATACAAATGCAAGGACTCATTAATATTTCAAAATCTTGACAAGAGATGAGAGGCGGGGGGGGACTGATAGAAAGAGACAGATAGATAGACAGACAGACACACACAGACAGAACCAAAGTGTCAAAGTATAGGACAGGTACCAAAATGAAAGAATTGTAAGTGGAAGATTTGAGAGATGAGGACTTGTAGGGAATGTGGGAGTGAGCGAAGGATGCAAGAAGGAGAAAGGAGAGAAGAGAGGAGAGGACGGGGAGGAGAGGGGAGAAGGGAGAAGGGAGATGGGTTTAGGAGACAGGAGGGTAGGGGAGAGAGAATTAGAGCACACAAAGCTTACACTTGGAAAGGTAGATAGCAATTACTGTTGCTGCATAAGATCTTAACATAGAACTTGGAAAAAATGCATGATGTTCTTCAAAGGCTCCTATGAACAGATACATAGTGATATTGTTTTACTGGCTTGGTGTATCCATCAACACACATGCCTGCCTACATTATTGCCTTCTTGGCCTGGATTGAGAGACTCAAGTCTTGTTCTTTTGCCCAGACCACATTGGACAGAAAGAGATCAAAATGCAGATGTTTAATTGATTCGATGCTGTAAAGTAAAAAAAGATCAGAGATATTTTTACCATTTAATAAACAGTTTTTATAACTGTTATCAAATGTCTGCATTTTTATAAACCTGAGCTTCACAAGCTAGCATTTATAGAAAATTGCCAAGCATCATTTGTAGATAAAAGCACAATTCAATATTTATGAAATGCTAGTTTTCTATAAATACAGACATTTGGAGACTATCTTCTCACTAGTCATTAAAATTTGAACAAGGATCAAAGCTAGAATAATATTAACAATTCCTTGCATTCGTATAGCATTTTACATATTATTAATAATAGATGCCATTTATTGAGCACTTAGCAAGTGCCAGGTGCCTTACATATAAATTCTCATAAGGAATTCAATTCAGTCTCCACAGCATTTGCTTAAACACCTACTGTGTGACAGATGACTAATACTTGGTTTCTGTCTTTAAAAGTTCTCATTTTTTTAGTCTCAATAAATGTTGGTTTAATAAATAAATGAGTAGATGGAAAATAGGATGAAGTAGTTTCAAGGCTCTATGAAGCAATATATAAATAGCTAGGTCCTTCCTTAGCTTTTATGGCTTTCAGAAAATACTTAATTTTCCCAAGCCTCAATTTTTTCATCTGAAGTTTGTTATATTTAAAAATATTTCTTACGAAAGTGTGAAAATATTAACTACAGAAGTAAAATGTTTGCAAAAGAATGAGGTCTCAACAAATGGTATAGTTATTATTATTACTATTAATATCATTACAATTAGTAAGCAATTCTATCTAACTAACTCATCTCCTCCACAGCTTAGTAATGGAACAAATAAAACTCTATCATTTCTGAAACTACAATGTCTATAGAAAATACCACCAAAACACACACACACACACACACACACACACACACACACACACACACACACACACACACAAAGGGAAGGAAGGAAGAAGTACAGAACTACATCCAGGGTGCCCAACCATTTTTTGTGACATGACATTGTCATTTACAAATGTGTTGGACTGCATTCACAGATATTCTGGGATGCATGTGGTCCACAGATTATAGGTTAGGCTAAACTATAGTTGCCAATTTCTTTCTAGGTTACTACACATCACCTATAGTAGAGCAGATCAAAGGAAGAGGAGTGGGTGGAGGTCCAATTTTAAGTATATTTCCAAAGATACATAATAAATTAAAATAGGACAATAATTTAACCAAATACCATACTGCAACTTCTCTCATAACCAAATGTTGGTTCTAGTAAGCATGGGAACAATTTCCTAACATTCTGAAAGAACAGTACAGTACATAAACCCCAGAGAATAGCCATCTAGAAACTCCTCTGATTCATATTGCTCAGCTATAGTAGAGTTGTGCCCCGGCTAGGCAAAGGGTAAACTTTAGCAACGAGTCTAATTTCCTGGATCGCTTACCATTTTGGTCTGCTGGTAGATTTCACCATAGGTGCCATCCCATCTCTATAAAGACTCTTAGTCTTGCTGAAGTTAACAATGTTGAAAATGACCCTCTGAAAAGAAACAGAAACTTGTCAGAAGTCCTTGCTATGCAAATTGCTACTTTTTGATAATTAAGACAGAAAATCATAAGCAAAGGTTAAAGGAAGCCACTCAGACTAGCACCCCACAGTACAACAGTGATCACAGATTGTAACTTGTTTGTGCTGGCTAAGACAGCTTACAAATCTTATTCTTTTGAATTAATTGCTAAAATAGACTTCTACTTTATTAGTTTTGAAGCTCTAAAAGTCTGGTATTTATTTCTAACACTAACACTTTGGGGTTTTGTGACCTTGTAATACGAGTTGATAATAATCCCCATGATGATAAATGGTAGTAATTGTACCTACCTAGTGGGGTTTTGATGGGAACTCAAGGAGTTAATGTATGTATAGTGTTTAGATTCTCGTTAGGTAATATAGGATTCTCAATAAAATTTAGCTACTAATTTTCTATCTTTCTCAAGAACAACCTGGAATTTGCCTGAAAATAAATAGTGTCATTAGGGTAAAGACAGACCTTTGATGTTCAATGAGACTAAAGATACTAACTCAGTACAAAATTACAACAGAAACATTCTCCAGCTATTAGAAGCTTTTTGACTATATTTAGAGCTACATGCCCTCTTCTGTAACTCCTCTGTGCTGTCATCTTCTATAGGCCCAGGGTGTGGGGCTCAGCCCTAATCTCAGCATGCACTCTAGAACCATAGGTGCTCAAGTAAATCATCTCCTCTTGACATTTTACCCTTACAACAGGGGAGTGGAGTGTTCTAGACACCTAAGGGTTTTCCAGAGTGGTAGTGCTGATAAAAACAATTAGACCTTTGTTTATATGAACCCATTTTTTCATAAAGCAAGACAAGAAATTATGAAAGAAAGATGAACTGGATTGAAACACACCCAATACCTCTGAAATATCCCATGATGCCTGGGGACTAGGGTTCAGACAACTAAAATAGTTGGAGGAAAGAAAAATGTTCTGAAATGTTACCTTTGTCAAGCCTTTAAAGTTACAGCAAAAAAAATAAAGCATACAAAAATTCATGGTCTACTTTATTCAACAATTATTTAATGTGAGGTGTTATACAGATTTCACATAAAAGATCTTACATACTCTTCCATGACTATAATTAAAACATAAATTTCTCCATTTTACAGATATGGAAACTAAATCTCTGAGAGGATGCTTCACTTGCACAAAGTCATACAACTAGTAGATGACAGTATTGATATTTGAATTCAGGGGATAAAAATAATAAGACAGCCATGATTTACTCTTGAGTGGTTGCTTACTAAGAGTCTAAGAAAATGTAGCCATTAGTAAATCAGTTTTTTAATAATAAAAAAAGAAATATGATAGCAAATTTTAATTTTTCAAAGTTTTTGTTTTATTAAAAAAATCAAAATAAGACCTCTTCTTCTGTCATTGTATTTGGAACTAGGATAAAGACTTTATTCCATGAAATAAGTTCTCAGGAATAACGTGTTTTCTTTTCTCCTCAGAGACTCAGCCACTGACCCCAACTCTGGGCATTTCAGACCTTCCTTCTGTCATTACATTAAGTCATCAAGAATGTCCAAGACTGCTCCATTATTAATAACTTAGACCTGCTGGTTGTCAGTTCAATTACTTTTCCCAAGGTCTTGGCTACTATCTGATTTAAGAAAATCAATATCAAGGGGACAAATGGCCTTTGAGCCTCACAAGGCATAATCCTCCCTTTTCTTTTGAGATTTCAAGTGTCAAATCCATTTCCAGTGAACTTAGTAACTGTATTGTATATGCAGGAGCTAGATTATTAATAAAGGGAGAAAGCTAATAAAGAAATGATACAAACAGACAAAGTGAAATAAAAATGTGGAAAGTGAGAATTTTTAGTAATTTTTAACATCTTACTATTAGAAAATGTCTCAGGTATTTTCAAATATTTTGTATTACTTAGCTATTTCATTCTTAAGCAAAAATTATATATTTTAACTCAGTCTTACATAGGAGGAAAAATAAAACTAGTAAGAGCCAGATATATGGCCTTTATCCCAGGAACAAAATTCTCCAAACTAGTAAATGGTGGATTGGGACGAGCTCTAGGTTGCTCTGATTGTAAAGGCCCATACCTTTGCTCCAGGATTACATAACCCCTAAATAGTCTCTCTCCAAGTATTTTCAAGAAACTACTCCCTGCCCATCCAAAAAGGCAGCAACTGGTGATAAGAATCAAACAATCAAGATAAAAAAATCTTATAAGAAAATTTAACTAATAATCCTTATTACTCATTCCCAGTTAATCATTTCATTCACATTATTCTGCCTTATAGATTAGAATCACCTGCAAACATTTTGAGAATTACAGATCCTTAGACTCCAACCCCAGAGACTCTGACATTTGAGCCATTTCTCATTTGCTTTCAGAATAATGAACTTTATCAGACAGAAGCCATCTGTTGCCTCTCATTGTTATAGTTTGACTATTAACTGCCCCCACAGGCTGGTACATTGGAGGAATTCTTTGCTAGCTGGTAGGCTTTGGGGAGGTGATTGTATTGTAAAGACTCTGACCTAATCCGTGGATGAGCCCTTAGTGCATTCCAATATGATAACACTTTAACAACGGTGGGAAGGTACCTGGAGTGAGTGGGGCACTGGGGGAATTTCACAGAAAGATGTATCTTATCCTTGACCCTCCCACAATCTCTATCTCCTGTAAGCCAGGAAGTGGTCTAATACAGTTTCTCTTGGCCTTCTTGTTCTGCTTCACCTTAGGCTCAAAGGGACAGGGCCAAGGGCACATGGATTGACAACACCACAACTAAGAGGAATAATCAGCCAAAAAAAATTAGCTGAATGAGACCACAGAGGAATTTAGATTATGAAACTCTGGTATACTACAAAGTATTTAAAGTGAGTAATAACTTAAATTATGTTTTAAACACAAGAGAACACCATAACAACAACAAAACCTCACTATCCTTAAAAATGCAGTTGAGTTTAAATATTCATCTCTCAGATTAAAATGCATAATAGATGTTACTGCAAGAATAATCAATAAGCCATAAGAAAGAGCTGAATAAATCCAAAATTAAGCACACAGAACAAGATATAAAATATTAACAAGATATAAAGAGGAAAGAAATAAAACTAAATGCATCTCATTAAAAATTGTCTGAAAAGTGACACAATAAAATGGCAAGGGCAAATTGAAAGAGAAAAACAGATGAATATATTTATGGTCAGGGTTGTGAAAGGCACAAATGTTCAGATTCAGGAATTACAAGACCACCTAAAGCAAGCTGATAGAAAAATATATAGAAAAATAAAATAAAATAAAGACAACAGTTTGAAAGCAAACCAGAGAAGATACAAGAGACCAGAAAACCACTGATTGACTATCATTTCAAAATAAGGGCAAAATGCCTTTTTAGACAAACTAATCATAAATATTTTAGCTTCTAATATGAGAGTTGTGACACATAGCAAAAGCAGCACACAGACAGGTGCTGTAAGCTAATGGTCTTGTACACTGTAAAGATTTATCACTCCTATTGGTTTAATAAAATGCAGATTGGCCAGTAGCCAGGCAGGAAATGTAGGTGGGGTGAGCAGACTAGAAGGTTGGGAAGAGGAAAGGCAAAGATGGAGTTCTCAGCCAGACGAAGAGCAAGTAAGATGAGAATGTTGGACTGAGAAAAGGTACCAAGCCACGTGGCTAAACATAGACAAAAATTATGGGTTAATCTAAGCATAAGAGTTACTTATAAGCCTGAGCAATAGACCAAACAGTTTATAATTAATATAAGCCTCTATGTATTTATTTGGGACTGCACAGCTGCAGGACCAGGTGAGACAGAAACTTCAGGCTACAGACAGGTTTGACACTTATGTATTCATAGTAGAAAACAAGAAGGTTTAAGAAGTAAGGTCTAGGCAGTCAGCATAGAAAGAAACAAAGACAAAATACTGGAAGCATTTGGTACTTCTAAACACAGGAGTTCTATGCAGGGTGTGGCCAAAAGTATTACTAAGAGAAATTAAACTGATTATCCATCTCACATCAAGTCCCAAGGATTGCCCTTACTCCATGTGGCCAGTTTTAGAGATCACACACTGGAGAGGCTGAAGCAGAGAGAGATTCTGGATTTAGAGATGGCAGACACAGCAGAGAGCACTGTTGTCAGATTTAAGTTCCAATGAGGAGGTTAGAAGATTCTTCTCAGGTATTACCAACTCTCAAATGTAAATATTTTCAAATATAGACCTAGAACACTACCCCAAAAAATGTCAGCTTTGATAACAGCAAAATGTAGGGGACAGAGAAAGCCCTGAGTTGGTGAAGTCCTGAGGGAATTGAATTTTGACGTGAGCATGGCCTAATGAAGACACCGAGACCAACTGGCCCATGATAAATTGCTGAAGCTATTAACCATATGGGCCAGGCACAAGCGGGATAGCAAAGCTGGGAGTCTGGGTGTGACTGCTTATGAACCACTGATGAGGGTGTGCAAAGGCTAGCAGCTTCAGCTTCTTCCTCCCAGATGATCACTGGTCTGAGACTGCTTTCCTATCTAGCCTGGGAGTCTAGATAACCGCTCCCCCAGTGCTGTACCTAACAAACATGCTGGGGTTCCAGGTTGCAGTGGTATGGGTTAGAGAAGCCCACAAGATCCCAGTGTTATCGTGTGTGTGTCTATATGTCTTCCCTCTATTCATTTCATTGTTGCCCCAGCTAGGCTCGCCTGAACCCAAGCCACGCAGAACATGTAGCAGTGAGAGATACTCAATAGAAGCAGAGACCCAGGCAAGTAAACATACAAGAACTTGAAGAAACAGTCAATTTGTACTAGGTTCACAGAAAGCTAATGTAACAGAAATAGAATTAGATATTAGAAGGTAGGAGGTCAGATGCAAAAGAAAACAATACATTGAGAGTTTGAGAAAGAATTACCTAGCAGCAGAACTATTAAGGAATGAAATTATCTATAACAAAGGGTCAACAAGTCCTAGCTAAAATGATACAGAAAACAGTCAAATAAATCAAAGTGATTTCTGTTAGCACAGGGGCCAAATCCTGATTGCCTTCTTTTTGCAAATAAAGTCATGCCCATTCATGAGAGTTAGCTACGCTGCTTTCACAACATTGGCGGCAGAGCTGAATAGTTCTGCAGAAATTTAATAACTCTCAAAGTCTAAATCATTTACTCTCTTATTCTTTATAGAAGCAATTTTTAGATCCTTGCTTTAAAGAGTAAGAACCAAAAGTGAGGGCATGAGCAGACAAATATTTGGGGGGTGGCATTTGTAGTAGTGCTTGACTTTTAAAATTATGTTAATGGTTTGAAAAATAAAAGAAAATTTAAAAGGTAGAAATTTATTCAATTCATTGTGTAAGGCTCTTAAAATCTTGAAGCAAAACCAAGCAAGACCTTCTAGAGAGGAAAACAAGTGTAGCCCAGTCTCAATTATAAGCCATGGTTGAGATTTTCTAAATATTATCTATTTCTAAATATTACCCATCAGTAATCTTCCATATAGACAAAAATAATATGATATAACATGATATGACACATCTGAGGAATAGAACTATATGTCAAATTTAAAAATAGCCTATTGGTGTCATTTACTATATAAGTTAAATAATAAATAATAATTATCCACAAATACAAGTAGAAAAGGCTACTGATAAATTTAGTATTCATTCAAATATTTACAGATTCTTTGAAAAGTAGAAATTGAAGAGTATCTCATATTCTTTATAACTGCTATTAAAATTTATAGCAAGCCGGGAGGTGGTGGTGCACGCCTTTAATCCCAGCACTTGGGAGGCAGAGACAGGCAGAATCTCTGTGAGTTCGAGGCTACACAGAGAAACCCTGTCTCAAAAAACAAAAAACAAACAAACAAACAAAAACCAACAAAATACAAAATTTATGGCAATCATATTTATTGAAGAAATATAAGAAATATTCCTTTTACTAGGAAATAAAAATGTCAATAATGTTGCTTCTGTTAAAATCATGCCAAGTTCTAGTGCAGTGTATTTTAAAAGGTGGCCCAGAGAGGTGGCTCAGTAGTAATGACACCTGCAGCCAATTTGAGATTATCAGTTGGATCTCCAGAGCAAGTTATTCTCCTCTACACACATGCGCGCGTGCGCGCGCGCGCGCGCGCACACACACACACACACACACACACCCCTAACATACTAACTAAGTAAATGAATAAAATATAATATAAAATTAAAAACTTAATGGGAGGTTTACAGTGTAACATTGTTTAGACTTGATTATTTATGTGTATGATTATGTATGTGAGTATAGGAGCCTGTGGAGGTCAGAAGACAGTGTCCAATCCTCTGCAACTGGAGTTACAGGTGGTTGTGACCCACCATGTATGTGCTGAACCCTGACCCTTTGCAGAAGCATTTACTGCTCTTAACCATCCAGCCATACATATCTCCAGACCAAGAATTAGGAAAAAAAACTTTAAGTTCATTTTCCATTCAGCATATGAAAGAATATATAAAATGAAAGAGAATGTTTTGAAAAATTGAAATTGTGTTTACATTGAAGAACCATGTGTGGTAACACACACCTGTAATCACATTATTCTGAAGGTAAAGGTAAGAGCATCAGCAGTTCAAGGTTATGTTCAATTACACAGTGAATTTGAGACTACCCTGGACTACATGAGACTCTGTTGCCAAAATAAGAAAAGAAAAACTGTGGGAAGACTAGGAAGAGGAACAGAGGAAAGAAGAGGAGGTGGAGGAGGAAGAGTTGGAAAGAGGTGGCAGTGTAGGAAGAATAATGGATTGCAAAATACCATATAGACTTCAATAGTAACTCTAAAGCTTTAAAAAAATGTTTTAAAACATTTTAAAACCAATGTTTTAAAATATGTAGCTTATACAAATTAGAAATTAAAACTCAAATAGAAGTAAACACATTATAATGAAAAGATATTAAAATAAAAACACCATGTCAATGAATTTCCAAAGTTTGAAGGAAAAGACAAATGGCTATTAAAACAAAAACCTTCATTACTAACGCTGGCAGAGGATTCACCAAACTAGTGTAGTTCTCTTAGATAAATAAAGGTAATTGATTATATTAACAACTTTCTCATATAGAAAATTGAAGTATGGCAAGTTTCAGCAGAGAATTTTCCCAACGATGTGCCAGAGATAAGACACCAACACTGCACACCATGCTCTAGATACTTGAAAGTGAGAAAACACTTTCAATTTCTGCTATACAACCACGTAACCTTGACAATGAAATCTGAAAAGCTTTACCACAAAAAGGGGAAGCTCACTCTCTACAAAAACTACACCAAATTGGTGACTTGTATCTACTGTAGGTGGTGGGGATAAATTGTAATAAATTTAAACTACTCTAGGAATTCAATGCTTTAAAATTCTTAAATGAATCATAATGTATTTATAGAGAAAAAGAATTTACCTTAAATGTCAAATAAAAGCATTTGATAAAATGTAGTGTTCTTGAATTATAATTACTCCAGAAAACTAATTGTAAGAACTTAATCTGATAAATGTTATCTACCCAAAGAAAAATGTTTAAAAATGCAATCATAATATCACAATTAATGATAAAGAACATATGGCATTCTTATTAAGTTTGGGGACAAAAAAAAAAAGAGTTAAGAGTGACAGCTAGTACTACTGTCACTCCTGTTCAGGATTTTCTACCCACAGCAACAAAGCAATGAAAATAAGTGCAAAGAATGGAGTTATAAGGACAAAAACAAAATGTATATTACATACACTGCCAAAATAATTTTCTATGAAGGATATTTCCAGAGTCTCCTAACTATTAGAAATCATTGATACAAAGTCAACATTTAAAAATTCATTATGAATTTATATACAGTCAAAAAACAAAAAATAAAAATTTTGACATATTTATAATTGTTTCAAAAGTAGTAAATAGTATATATAAATGGAACTAAAAGTACAAAATCTTTAAACACAAAACTGTAAAACATTAAGTCCAAAGAGTAATAAATAAGTGGAAGAACTTATTGTTATCATTTATTCATTAGTTAAAATTTATTATTAGAGTCAATGCAGTTCATCAAAATCCCACCAGATGTGTATGTATATGTGTGTGTTTGTGTGTGTGTATGAATAAAATTTGATGTCATTATAACATTTGCATGGAACTGCAAAAGCAAAAATTAGTAACTGCAGAGACATTCAATAATAATAAATATATTATGAATTAAAATAATGTGGCTTATCCAATTTATTAAGATGATGTGGTTTTATGGTCTACTGAGACAAACCGATAAGTCAAATTAAAGAGTTGAAGAATAGGTTCAGCGTATTCCAGATACATTGTTGGTGAGTAGGTGATAGCTGACTATCAGTGAAGGGTGATGAGCTGATGGAGATACCCATGGAGACAAAAACGCTAAATGCCAGAGATAAGTGTAGTCCTCATCCCTAATCAAGGAAACTTCTCCATGCTACAGATGGATGTCATTGCAGAAAACCACAACCAATCAAAAGGCAGAGTTGAGGAGCCCAGTCCCAATGGATACATCTACAAAACACTCCTGCACCTAATGTTCAGGAAACTGCAGAAGAAAGTGGAGAAAGAGTGTGAGATCAGGGGATTTGATGTGAGATTGTGTCTCCAAGTAATATAAGAAGGTACACCCATGCAGTCTCACCAGCATGACTTCCAAAACGCGAACTGAAAAAGGAGAACAACAATAGATATGCCAAAGTGGATAGGAGAAAGAGTAAGATGTCTTGACTTTACCAAAGAACCACAGGCAACTAAGGAATGCTGAGAATGGGAGAAACAGTCTTCCTCACGGAAGAGCACATGAATTGGTTATCCAGTACCAGACTGTCAGCCCTGAAGACATATATACAAATTACATTATACAGACTGGGCTGATTATATTCAGAAATATATATGTATACATATACAAGTATGCATGTAATAAAAAAGAGGACATGAATTTAAAAGAGAGCAAGAAGAGGGATAGGAGAGGGCTTAGAGGGAAGAAAGGAAAGGGATAGATGTTGCAATTATATTAATCTCAATTTTTTTAAAAGTGCTAACACTGTCTTTTGTAGATATACCAAACTCTTGAATTAAAGAAACTGGGATAAAGATGTAACTACTAAAAAAATAGAAAGTTCTCGACTATGTGGATATATGATCAAATTATTAACAGTTGAGGAAAGATAAACTAAGAAGTGAATTCACTCATTACCCATGAAATTAGCAAAAGAATAGTAAATTTGAAAATATCAAGCAAGGATAATTATGTAGAAAAAAGAGCAGTTCTGAATATTGATAATGAATATGCAAAATAAAATAACCTCGTTAAAAGGAAGCTTGGCAATAAAGCTGAAGATACTTAGAACTGTGACCCTGTAACCATATATTCTACTAAGACATATTTATATACTGCATAAGGAGACACACAGGAGATAGGCACTGCAGTCCATTTGTTTATGAGTGTAAACAACTAAACCACTTAACTCAGGAGAGTGGATAAATTTTGTTTCATTGGCAAAACAGAACACCAGTCAGCATTTAACATGAATGCTCAAGAGGGACAATTATCCAGAATTGTGTTTAATGAAAAGGCAAAGCAAGCATCATAACACAGAATGATAGCATTTTCAGTGTAATATCTGTATAAAAAGTTATAAAATCACATGTGAATAACACACACTGATTTTAGATGCATGGGAGAATAGAAAAGAAAAAGGTATTTAGGATACAATGTTATATTTACTAAAGTCAATAAAAAAGCAAGATGTGAAGGCTGACAAATGTTTGACTATTTCACAGATATTTAAGTTTTCCTAATAGAAAATGTAAACATTACCATTAATTTCACTGGAAATCTAAGCATAAAGTGTGAAGTACATCATAATATGTCTTTCAGATGTTCAGTATACTGTTTTCTTAAATAAGTGATTCTTCTCTTTTATAACTTTAAATGCCATTTTTATAAATAATAATATTTTATATGTTAAATTCCTTATGTCTGAAATTCCATTTCAATTTCACAGATCTGTATTTTTATTCTGGGGACAGTCCACTACAGCATTCATAACTGCAGTTCAATGATACACTTCAGAGATGGGAAATCTCTAGTTGCTGTTCTCTTGAAGTTGTAAATGGTTATATTCACACCCAGTGAAACCTCTTTTATCATTCTAGTTCATTATTCATTGTTAGATTCCTTTAATATTATTTTTTACATTGTTAGATTATACATTTTCTTGATATTTTTCATGTTTTTCTTCTTTCTTAATAATTTAAAAATCATTAAGTGTAGATATTACTATCACTAGCTATACATAAATTTTAAAATGATTTTGATTCCTAAAGTTATTCATGAGTGGTTTCCATATGAATAATGCCAACTCCTTTTGAAACAACTAATTCTTACCACCTTATTGTGGCAACTGAGCAAGGACTAACATAATGGGCAAAGGCTGTGTAGAGTAGTTCTCTGATCCAGACATGTGCCACCATATAATCATCTCAGTATGGGCTAGGAAGGATTACTCGTAGTAAATGTGCCTTGTTGACATGACATATCCAAAGCATAGAGGCAACATGGGTGAAAGTTTATTAAAATCTAGGTCTGTTTATTCAACTCAACAGCTCCCTTACTTTCAAGCCATGCTACAGTTTTTATATTGTCTACTCTGAGACAAACTTGATTTCTTACATTCTGGAAAGAAATATTGGGAGTTCCAAGCCTATCTCTCACTGTATGAATTTGACCATGATTTGTCATCTTTCTGAACCTGATTTCCTTATCTGTAAAGAGGGATACCGTATCTATATGATAAAGTCAGTAGAATTAAATACACTTACCAAGACAATGTGCTTAGGAAACAACATATATATGCTCATCTTCATCTCCATGTTCAAGGATAAACATCTAAATGTGTGTACACTTGTTTGCGAAAATAAATGTGCATATAAATGTAAGGAGTTAGTTATAAATATCATATACACATACTTAAGCACCTATCCCACTCATGTTGTCCCCTAAATTTTTAAAACTATGCTAAGGAATCCGGGGCTTAAAATACCAAAAGGATAAAGTCTGAAGTAAAATTAATCAGTTATCTAAAGGTAGTCCACATCTCTTACAGGGGGCAAGGGAACTACCAAAGCTTACTTATGAGTTGTACCTGTGTCTTGTCACTGGCAGTTGTCAAAATCTTCACCAGATACTGGGGTCTGACATAGGCAATAAAGAACTGGCTTACTTACTGTACACTGGAGGAGTTGTCTCTCACAGAACACTGTGAGAAGGCAGCAAGAGCGACAGAAGAGGAACACAACAAAACATTCTCATCAAAGGAAGTTTAGCATATCAAACAAGAGCGCTACCAAAAGGACAGAAACAGGGAGACCCTTTCTTCTTTCTAAGCAGAATAAATATCTACCAACACCCAGACTCCTCCCCCAAATTACTTTCTTCCTTTCAACTTGACAGCATTTCTTACTGAGTTTTATTTTAAGTTTTCATTCATTTATTCAAGAATATATTTATCCACTCACTTCATTGAATAAACAAGCATGAGATTCCTACTCTGCATCAGCTTTTATTATAGATATGAAGAAGAATGGTCCCTTGGCCCTTAGGCAAGGCTGCAAACCACACACACACACACACACACACACACACACACACACACACACACAC
>CABHPH010143623.1:18052-63889 GCA_902168325.1 Peromyscus nudipes
CACACACACACACACACACACACACACACACACACACACACACACACACTCCAATGTGGAAGAAGAGTCAATAATACAGGGAAGGTAATAGAAAGAAAGTTTTGTAGGGGAGGGAGTCAAGTCAGGGTCTTGTGATGTAACAAGGCAGGGCTTGAACATATGATCTTCCTGCCTCAATCTCCTTGGTGCCGGGATTATAGGTTATGTGCCACCACACAAGCTTACAAAGTAGATTCTTTACTGAGGAACAAGGACTAACCAGATAGAAGAAAAAGTATGTAAGACGTTTTTTCTTTTCCTTTTTTTAGGTGTTAAAACAGGCATACTTTTATTTTAAACTTAAAATGAAACATCACCCATACAATGTGCAACTACAGAAGTATAAAAATGAAAAACTAGGTGTCTGGTCCTCAAAGAGCAGTTGCCAAACTGCCTAGGTCCTTTGTCTCTCTGGGCTTCTGTTGCCTCCTTTGGCAACTGGGGATGGTAGAGTTCTTGATACCTTGGTTGAACTAATAGCATCTTTAGAGGCTTTGTTACAAACTTATTTATTAATTCATTTTTTATTATTAAGAGATTTTTCTATTCATTTTACATACCAACCACAGATGACCCTCTCCTCCCTCCTCCCACCCCTCAGCCTTCCTCCCCAACCTACCATCCATTCCCTCCTCCAAGGCAAGGCCTCCCATGGGGAGTCAGCAGAGCTTGACACATTCAGTTGAGGCAGGTCCAAGAACCTCCTCCCTGCACCAAGGCTGTGCAAAGTGTCTCACGACAGGCACTAGGCTCCAAAAAGCCTGCTCATGCACCAGGGACAGGTCCCGATCCCACTGCCTGGGGTTCCCCTAAACAGTTTAAGCTAAACAACTTTCTCGCCTATCCAGAGGGCCTAGTCCAGTACCATGAGGACTCCTCAGCTATTGGCCCATAGTTCATGTGTTTCCACTAGTTTGGCTGGTCGTCTCTGCACATTTTCCCATCATGATCTCGATGTCCCTTGCTCATAGAATCCCTCCTCTCTCTCATCAATTGGACTCCTGGAGCTTGGCCTGGCACCCGGCTGTGGATCTCTGCATTTGCTTCTATCAGTCACTGGATGAGGGTTCTATGATGACAGTTAGGTTATTCAGCCATCTAATCACCAGAGTAGGCCAGTTCAGACACCCTCTCAACTATTGCTAGTAGTCTAAGAAGGGGTCATCCTTGCAGATTCCTGGGAACTTCCCTAGCACTCTGTTTCTCTCTATTCCCATGAATCATGGTATCTCTTTCCTTGCTCTCCCACTCTGTCCCTGTTCCAGTTCAAACCTCCCATTCTCCTATGTTCTTATCCCCCATCACTTGCCCTCCATCACCCCCTCACCCCAGTTTGCTCATGTAGATCTCATCTATTTCTCCTTCTCAGATGATTCATGCATCCTTCCTAGGGTCCTCCTTGTTAGCTAGCCTCCCTGGAGCTGTAGGTTGCAATCTGGTTATCCTTTGCTTTACATCTAGTATCCACTTATGAGTGAGTACATACCATGTTTGTCTTTCTGAGTCTGGGTTACCTCACTCAGGATGATTTTTTCTATTTCTATCCATTTGCCTGCAAACCTCATGATGTCACTGTTTTTCTCTGTGAGTAGTACTCCATTGTGCATATGTACCACATTTGCTTAATCCATTCTTCACTTGAGGGGCATCTAGGTTGTTTCCAGGTTCTGGCTATTACAAAAAAATGCTGTTATGAACATAGTTGATTATGTGTCCATGTGGTATGATTGAACATTCCTTGGGTATATGCCCAAAAGTGGTATAGCTGGATCTTGAGGAAAATTGATTTGCAATTTTCTGAGAAACTGCTATACTGATTTCCAAAGTGGCTGTACAAGTTTGCATTCCCACCAACAGTGGAGGAGTGTTCCCCCTGCTCCACATCCTCTCCAACATAAGCAGTCATCAGTGTTTTTGATCTCAGCCATTCTGACAGGTATAAGATGGTATCTCAGAGTCATTTTGATTTGCATTTCCCTGATGACTAAGGATGTTGAGCAATTCTTTAAATGTCTTTCGGCCATTCGAGATTCTTCCATTGAGAATTCTCTGTTTAGCTCTGTAGCCCATTTTTTAATTGGACTGTTAGGTATTTTGATGTCTAGTTTCTTGAGTTCTTTATATATTTTGGAGATCATCCCTCTGTCAGATGTGTGGTTGGTGAAGATCTTTTCCCATTCTGTAGACTGTCATTTTGTCTTATTGACTGAGCCCTTTGCCCTTCAAAAGCTTCTCAGTTTCAAGAGGTCCCATTTATTAATTGTTGCTGTCAGTGTCTGTGCTACTGGTGTTATATTTAAGTAGTAGTCTCCTATGCCAATTTGTTTAAGACTACTTCCTATTTTCTCTTCTAACAAGTTCACTGTAACTGGATTTATGTTGAGGTCTTTGATCCACTTGTATTTGAGTTTTGTGCATGGTGACAGATATGGATCTATTTGCAATCTTCTTCTACATGTTGACATCCAGTTATGCCAGCACCATTTGTTGAAGATGCTTTCTTTTTTCCATTGTACAGTTTTGGCTTCTTTGTCAAAAATCAGGTGTTCATAAGTGTGCAGATTAATGTCCAATCTCCCTCATGAACAAAAATACTCAATGAAATATTGGCAAACCAAATCAAAGAACACATCAAGAAATTATCCACCATGACCAAGTAGGCTTCATCCCAGGGATGCAAGGACAGTTCAACATATGAAAATCTGTCAATGTAACACACCTTATAAACAAACTGAAAGAAAAAAACCTCATGATCATATCTTTAGATGCTGAAAAAGCCTTTAACAAAATCTAACACCCCTTCATGATAAAGTTCCTAGAGAGATCAGGAATACAAGGAACATACTTAAACATAATAAGGACAATTTATAGCAAGCCAACAGTCAAGATCAAATTAAATGGAGAGAAACTCAAAGAGATTCCACTAAAATCAGGAACAAGACAAGGCTTTCCACTCTCCCCATATTTATATAATATAGTACGGAGACCTGCCAGCTAAGTGATAGGATTAAGGGCATGTGCTACCACTGCCTGACTTTTGTGTTTATGAGAAATGGCTTGCTATTTCCTCTGATCTCCAGGCAAAACTTTATTTATTAACATACAAATAAAATATCACCACATTTCAGCACAAATAAAATATCACCACAGTTCATAAAAGAAAAGGCAGAGTTCTGAGTCAAGACACTTAGGATTTAATACTATCATGTATTTCCCTTGCTAGTGTTGCTGTGTTTGATCTGTTAACAGACCGAGATCAAGGTCATGTCTTTCACTTCTTTTGAACTGCAAAGCATACATTAAATAAGACTCCTGTTTAGGACAACTGTTCTTCTGCCTTCCTTGGTGATGGCAATGTCAAGGAGAATAAATAGACACAGCCTATAGGATCCAATCCTAGGCCAATTTCTAACCCACTAGGACAATGGATATTTGCCTGTATCTAATCTGTTTCACACGCATGGATGTGTTATAGACATAATAGGACAGTACGAATACACACTAGTTTGTTAAATAATGAACTACTCATCATTTAGGAGCCAAGGAATATTCAGTGCCCCTGAATTCTCAAACCTGAATGAATAGGCTTAAAAATTTAGATAAAACCAAATTCCCCCTTACACACATACTCATTAATTTATAATTTTTAATTTCTCTTGATAAAGCTATCACACCCCTGCATGAATGCACAGTCTTACCCACTTCTATTCTCCACTCCAATGCTTGAACTTCTACTTACTTTATTATTATCTTAACATATGAAGAATAAATTGATGTCTAGGATAGGCTCTCCTAAATGAGGTGATTATTGATCATCTATTTTCTTACAAATGCTATAATTCATATTCTTAGAATTAAAAATGGTTGTAGTTTTCCTTCCTAATCTGTGTCTATATTTTAAAATATGTATTTATTTACTATTTTATATATGTGCATGTGCCTATATGAGTTTATGTGTTCCACATGTGTGCAGGTGCAGAAGCCAAAAGAGTTTTCACCGGGTAGCTTGTGACCTCTCAGGTTTAAGTAGTGGGAACTGAGCCTTATCCTTTCTAAAAGCAGTAAGTGCTCTTAGCCACTAAGCGGGCACTCAAGCCCTGTATCTATATTCTTACTACTGGTTTTACTATTCCCTATACCAAGGATGAGTGAGCTTCATGAATCTATGCTGAGCTTATGTTTTACCTGGGCCAATAAATATTGATGGAAGTGAACCAAAACTTCAAGGAGTCTTACATAGTTTCATTGTTCTCTTTTGAACTCCCTACCACAAGCATTTGAAATAATCCAGGATAAACTGACAGAATGAAGTAGCACATTGAAGAGACAAGCAGTTCTAGCTGAAGCCATCCTAGACCAGTTTCTAGTCAGATAATGTGCACATGAGGAGAGAACTCAGACAAGATTACCATCTAAAGCTGACTACTAATTAAGAAGAGCCTAAATGGAGAAAGGATTATTTTTTTTATTTTGGTATACAGTTCAAGAGCAGGTATCACCCTGATAAGGAAGTGTTCTAATTTCATTTCTGTTGCTATAATTAATAAAAAATGCCCTGTAAAAAAGCAACTTAGAGGAAAGGGTTCATTTTAGCTTAAAATTCCAGGTTATAGCCCATTATTCTGGGATAGTCCCAGTAGCAGGAGCTTAAATCACTGTTGCATCATATCCATAGTCAAGGACAGAGGGAAATAAATGCACCTATGCTTGCTCACATGCTTGCTTGTTTATTTGCTTCCTTTTCGCTTACCATTCAATTTTCTGACTATTGACCAGATAAGGACCCCCAGTCTAGAGAATGGTGCTGCACACAGTGGGAGTACCCTTCCCATATTAATTTTATAGAGTGAAACTATCCTCTATAGACATGACCACAGGTCTAACCAATGTAGACAATCCTTCGCTGAGACTCCTGTCCCAGATAATTTAACGTTGTGTCAATTACAGCTAACCATCACAAGAAATCACAGTGAATGGGATCGATGGAACTGGCCACACTCTATCTACAATCAGAAAGCAGAGACTGATGAATGCTCTGTTCAGGTGGAATTCCTCTCTAGTTTTTAATTCAAGGCCCACCCATGAAATCATGAAATAGTACTGCCCTCATTTAGGGTGGGTCTTTCTACCTCCATTAATCTCACCAAGATAAATCTCCTAATTAATCACCATAAGATGATGTGGCCTATTGGAAATCAGTGTCAACTTCTTTCTCTTGACTCATCTGTAATATGAGAAGGTAAGAAAAGATTACAGTCTAAAGAGCAGAAACCTGTGGTCAAACCTTGTCTCCACTACTCTTTGCAAACTTTATTAATTTCACACAATTGATACGCCCATAGGATCGAAACAATGCTTTACTGTTCAGAAAGTGTGTGGTTTGGTCTTGGCAAGCTGACTAGATTTAGAATTACCAAAGAGACATTCCTCTGGGTTTTAATGGGGTGGCACTTATGAGAGAATTAACTGAGAGGGGAAGGTCCACCCTTGATGCAGCACCTTCCAACATGTGAAGCAGAAGACATCCTGAGGGAAAAGCAGCATGCATCCCCCTTCACTTCTCCTTTCTGAGCTAGTCCATGCAATGAGGCCACTGACACACTCTGCTTACATCAGACTCTGACTACTCAGCCAGCTTACCGATGCAATCTCAATGCCAGATTTTGGAACTGCATTAAGACTGCTCGGGCATCCAGCTTCTTGAAATGAACATCTATCAAGTTTTCTTTCTCTCATATGTTGTAATACTCATCCCCTATTGTGCATGTCAGCCTAGTAAAACCCCTTTTATCCCTCTATTGCACACAAACTCACCATCCTCCCCACCATGTTCTCTTGGTTCTGTTACTGTAAAGAACCCTGACTGGCGCAGGTAGCCATACCAGGAGTGGCACAGTAGACTCTGCACTGGGCAATGGGGAAGGAGTCCTAGAACTGGTTGAGGGAGGAGGAAAAACTAAATCCCGGCTTCCAGAATGTTCTGCATATTGTGCAGGTACCACCTGGAAGTGGAAACCTACAACATCACAGCTGCATTCTGGGGTGTCCCCGAAGGCTACAAGGGAAGGGAAATCTCCACAGTTGGCAGAATTGTAGACAGTGCACATAATTGTATATTTTGGAAAACTAGTTATAGGATTATATACTGATTAATAGGCTGCAGTCAAGGCTGCTGTCAATGGTTTGGATGAGTTGTCCATAATTTAAAGAAACATAACTTTTATGTATATATATACATATATATATAATTAACTTAATTTCTCATATCAGCCACAGATTCCCCTGTCCTCCCTCCTCCCACCCCCCAGCCCTCCAGCCCTCCCCCCCAATCCACCACCCATTTCCACCTCCTTCAAGGCAAGGTCTCCCCTGAGGAGTCAGCCCAGCCTGATAGACTCAGCCAAGGCATGTCCAGTCCCCTCCTCCCTACACCAAAGCTGAGCAAAGTGTCCCAGAGTAGGCCCCAGGCTCCAAAAAGCCAGCCCATGCACCAAGGACAGGTCCTGGCTCCACTGCCTGGGGGCTCCCAAACAGTTCAAGCTAATCAACTGTCAGCATCCTTAATCCTCAGGGAAATGCAAATCAAAATGACTCTGAGATACCACCTTACGCCTGTCAGAATGGCTAAGATCAAAAACACTGAAGACAGCTTATGTTGGAGAGGATGTGGAGCAAGGGGAACACTCCTCCACTGTTGATGGGAATGCAAACTTGTACAGTCATTTTGGAAATCAATATGGTGCTTTCTTAGAAAATTGGGGATCAACCTCCCTCAAGACCCAGCTATACCACTCTTGGGCATATACCCAAGGAATGCTCAATCATACCACAAGGACACATGCTCAACTATGTTCATAACAGCATTTTTTTGTAATAGTCAGAACCTGGAAACAACCTAGATGCCCTTCAACTGAAGAATGGATAAAGCAAATGTGGTACATATACACAATGGAGTACTACTCAGCAGAGAAAAATAATGACATCATGAGGTTTGCAGGCAAATGGATGGAAATAGAAAAAAATCATCCTGAGTGAGGTAACCCAGACTCAGAAAGACAAACATGGTATGTACTCACTCATAAGTGGATACTAGATGTAAAGCAAAGGATAACCAGATTGCAACTCACAAATTCAGAGAGGCTACCTAGTAAAGAGAACCCTGAGAAAGACACAGGGATCACCCAATGACAGAGAAATGGATGAGATCTACATGAGCAAACTGGGGGTGGGGGGGGGTAATGGAGGGCAAGGGTCAGGGGAAAGAGAGCTTAGGGGAGAGGGAGGTACCAGCTGGATCAGGAGCAGAGTGGGAGAATGGGGAGGGAGATACCATGATGAATGAAGACCCCAGGGGAATAGGAAGAAGTAGAGTGCTAGAGAGGTCCCCAGAAATCCACAACGATACCTCCACTGTAGACTACTGGCAATGGTCGAGAGAGTGCCTGAGCTGACCTGCTCTGGTGATCAGATGGCTGAACACCCTGGCTGTCATGATAGAATTCTCATCCAGTGTCTGATGGAAGCGTATGCAGAGATCCACAGCCAAGCCCCAGGTGGAGCTCTGGGAGCCCAATCAGCGAGAGAGAGGAGGGATTGTATGAGCGAGAGATATTGAGACTATGATTGGAAAAACCACAGGGATAAATAGCCAAACTAGTAGAAACGCATGAACTGTGAACCAAAGGCTGAGGAGCCCCCATGGAACTGGACTGGGCCCTCTGGATAAGTAAAGAAACATAACTTTAAAAAATTTACAGAAGGACATATGGGGAATATGGACAGGTTTAGGTATATGCATAAATTTCTCCAAATGTACCTATTTCTGTTCTATGTAAACACTCACAAAAGGCAAGTATGAGTGCACACAGGTGTATATGTACATGTCTGTGGATGCCACAGGGAAAAGTTGGTTGTTTCTCCCCTGATGCCATTCACTTTATTTTTTGAAACATGTTCTCTCATTGGCATGTGCTTGTCAAGAGGGCTAAACTGGCTGACCAGCAAACTTAGTTATTTTCTTGTCTCTGCCTCTACAGTGCATGCTGCCACATCTACCGTTTTGTGTAGATGCTGGGGAATAACATGTCTGTACAGTAAATACTGTATGATCTAAGCTATCTCCTCAGCCCTCTTAAAAGAGTTCTGCCAACTACAGAATACATGTTCCTATGGTTCTAGTTGATATTAAGTACTATGTCCCAGATGCTTAATTCAGAAAACATCATTTAATGATCACAACAGCATCATGGGGGGGGACACTAATATTCCTCTTTCACAGATAAAGAAACTGAAAACCTCGCAGAAATAAGCAAATTTCCAAGAATGCTGACAAGTAGTAAGACCAGGATCCTAAATCAGGTTTATTTGACTCTAAAGCTGGTGGGCTATACCATACTGTGTGTCTCTTAGTAAAAACTGGTAAATAAGAGGTCTGGTTGTCTCTGAAATAACAGGGCAATCACTAAGACCATATTTCATTTTATGACCTGGGTCAAGGCTTGATGTAAGGTAAGGGCCTGTAGCTGGAGTCTTTTCTCCCGGTACTTCAAGCCCCAGCAGTCTGACAGCTCATTTATAAAATAAACATACAGACGCTTGTATTATTTAAAGTGTTTTGGCCTAATGGCTTAGGCTTCTTGCTAGCTGTTCTGCTGTTCTTATATCTTAAATTAACCCATTTTTATCAGTCTATACGTTGCCATGTAGCTCGTGGCTTACCGGTATCTTAATATCTTCTCAGGGCAGCAGCTGGCAGTGTCTCTTGATTTAGCCTTTTTGTTCCCAGAATTCTCTTCTCTGTTTGTCCTGCCTATACTTCCTGTCTGGCTACTGGCCAATCAGCATTTTATTTATTAATCAATCAGAGCAACACATTCACAGCATAGAGAACATCCCACAGCAAGGGCCCAATGTGGATCTAGGCTCAAGATTAAGTCCATGTGAAGACATGCCAGTAACTCCAAATTACAGGACAACACACTAAATCATTTAAAATATTCTTAATTAGCTATAGCAACTATGTCCAACCAGGACTCTGTCTCTTGAATTGTGAGCCAAACTTTCCTTGTTCACAAGCTTCACCTTTTCATGTATTTCATCACAGCAATAAGAAAACTGATACAAAAGATTAAATCTTAGGCTAGACATCCAATGTATGGATATTCACATTCACATTCACATCATATTCAAACCACATTCCCATGTGTTTAGTTGAAATATTTTTATCATTGATCTAAACTTTAGGTTGAGATGGTTTTCTTTTCATAAATTTCAAATTATTAGAACCAATATTCATGGATTATAGCAGTTTTAAACCTGATATTTGGACTAAATCAATTTTTAAAGGAAAAAGCAGGAGCATCTTGTGGATGGCAAATGGAAGATAAAATATTCCCTTATTAAAGGCAGCTCTCTCCAAAGAGTTTCTGAGAATACTAAGATCTCCCCTTTGTTTAAAATAATCACATTTTGCTCAGAGTGGTGCACTAGAATTTTACCTTGGGCATGAATTTTTCATGAACCATTGATTGAAAAGACAAAACCAACAGAGAATAATATAAGCTTAGGGACCTGTCTTACAAGGTAGAGCTAAATTACTCCAAGGGTTAGAATGACAAAGTCAGGTGGGGCTCTCAAGTCAGCAAGAAAATTGACAATTACAAATCTATCAAAAAATGAGAAAAATCAATTACGAAAAGGTTGACTTGTGCTAAAATTATTGTTTACTTTATTGAACATGCTCAGTGAATTTGGGGGAAAAAGAAAGAATTATGGGAAAATGTGTACATCTTAGTAGGGTTTCATGCAAGTAAGAATAGGAAAGTTGGAGTGCAAAAGAGACCTGTCTTCTCTCCTGGGTGAATCCACTCACTTTTGGCTTGACATTAGAAAGATGGCTTTTCAGCTCTGTTCTTTAATTTTCCCATTTTTAAAGTGGAGATAGCTAGGTAATTCCTTCTGAGAGGGGACTGGCCAGATATCAGCTTAGAAGCCACAACCACAATTACAAGAGGAAAATTTAGGGTGTCATAATTCATCTCTTCAGTGGTGTTGGGCTTTAATTGGTTGAGATGTATTTCTGTATAATAATAAAGAATTTAGTAAACATTTGACTAATACTCTAGTAACATTAAAAAGGGAAGAAGCCAGAGTCAAAACATGTTCTACTTAAGAAGAGGTAAAGAAAGAGGGTCCTGACAAACACAGAGGGCTAAGGGTAAGAAATCAGACTGCTGAAATGGCCTCTGGAAGAAACAAATGATAGAAAATCAAGTCAAAATGTCAAACTCAAGGGCCAGAGCTTAGTATTAAGGTCTTGGAAATGCACTGAGGAGTTTGGGCAAAATAATATAGATAATTCAAGCTCAGAATTGAAAAGAAGTCTCCTTTATTCTATAGATACACAGCTAATTCTTTTAACACATATTTATTGAACTCTGCCTATATAACAAAACCTGTTCTGTATGTTGGGATATACTGACAAATTAAATATATATAGTTCCTGCCTTCATGTAACTTGTTTTGCTAACAAACAACAAACAAGAAAATAAATGTATACAATACTAGGCAGAGATAATTTCTATAAAGAAAAGAAAATAAGTGTACTGCACACTTACGCTATATAGAACAGACTTATTTATTTATTTATTTATCTATTTTTATTTCAATTTTTCAGTTAGGTTCTTCTTAAGTAGCCATTGCTGATATAATACTCATCATATGGCTCGTGATGTCCTTGAACTCATGATAATTATACTGTTTCAACCCCTGAATGCCAGGATTGGAAGTGTGTACCATTAAATCTGGCCTAGGCTAATTTTTTTCATTTGTTATTTAAAATTTTTAAACTTGTTTGTTCAAGATAAAGACACAACACGTATATTATCCTAGCCCTCTAAACAGTTAAAAGCATCAGTATCAGTGCCATCTACCACATTTTAGTCTACCAGAAGATCTGCAGGAGCAATAACATGCAAAGAGCACTGGTCTCCTAGGACATCTTTTGGAACATCTCCTGAACAATTTACATAAGACCTTTTCACAATTAGATTTCTCTAAGTAGGTAGAACAGACACTCCAAATAAACTATAAATGTATAGTATAATAAATATATAAGCTAGTATCCATTTATTCTTGTCAAGCATTTTGTTCTATACATAATTACGCAAACTCTGCTATTAAAAGACTGACAGAGAACTAATGATACTTACATCATCATCCTCACAAATTATGCTACCATATCACTGTATGATAGAAAATTCTCAGCTCCATTATAATAGAATGGTCTCTGCTTAAGTTCCTGACTGCAAATTCCTGCCTTGAGTAACTGCCACAATTTTCATGATGATGGTTTATAAGCTCTATGCTTTAAGATGAAATAAAGTAATTCCTTCCTAAGACACAGCAGTAGAAATCTAACTATGATACAAGGACAGTCTTGTGTCACTTAATAGTGAAGAGTGTTCTCAGAAATGCATAATACATATAATATATAGTAAATAAATATATGTGGAATATATTTATTTATTTACACAAACCTAGATGTTATAGGTCAAACACTATAGAGTAGTCTCTTGGTCCAGTTAGTATGTGGTAAACATGAGATCAAGAGGATATTTCTGATTCAAAATGACCTGTTGTTTAAAGTTAACATTTTTATGCAAGCAGAAGTACATTTCAGTGCCAAAAGTACAGTACTTAGAATAATACATAAGCCAGTAATTTATTACTGTGACCAAGTATTATGTGTAGTTCATCATTCTATGTGCTATGTTTTTATACAAGTGGTCATGGATTAGGTTTGTTTATGCCAGCAGCAACACAAATGTGATCCCATGGTGCCATAATAGCTACAATACCAGAGATGATAGGAATATTTCAGGTCCAGTATAATCTCATCAAATATGTAGTTTATCATTGATCATAATGTCATTGTGTAGAAAATGATTGTATATAGAAAGATTGATAGCCAAAGAATAGAAAAATATTAACTCTAGGATAGTTAGTATAACTATCACAACATCAGACAAACTATACCTTTTAAGGTAAGAAACAGCTCAACATAAAGAGACACATTTAACAATAAGGGGCTACAGAATGTGTAAAAATGTTTTTAAAAAATGCACTTAAAACAGCCTCAAAATATACATAAAAGTGTTTCTATTGGTAATACTATTCATATCGTCTATAGTTTATTAATGATGTTCATTTTAAAAGAATATATGTCTTTGCTATATGCATATGTTGGCATACTACATATTAATGAAAATCAGTGAATTACGTGCAAAAGTATGCATGATTATCAGGAACATTAAGCATAAGAAATCAGACAGGATGCCAGGCGGTGGTGGCGCACGCCTTTAATCCCAGCACTTGGGAGGCAGAGGCAGGCGGATCTCTGTGAGTTCGAGGCCAGCCTGGGCTACCAAGTGAGTTCCAGGAAAGGCGCAAAGCTACACAGAGAAACCCTGTCTCAAAAAACCAAAAAAAAAAAAAAGAACTCAAACAGGCTAGACATAAAATAAATTCTATAATGTTAATCCATTTATAGAAGTTCAAATGCTAACAAGACCAATTTGTAGTGTTTGATGACAGTAGGTATGGGAGAAGTAATTATTTGGGTGTGGGTAGTTGTTAGAGCTTTTGAGGTATAGACTTGTGGTTACATATGTCTATCTGCTTGTGTAATTCATTGAACTTTATCCTTATATGTGCACATTTTTTTCTAGATGTCTACCCAATAACATACCTGCCAAATGAATAAATGAAATTCTTTTTCCAGTTTTTTTTTCCAGTTTGTTTCTTTGTTGCTATGATAGAACAACATGACAAAGGAACTTGTAGGGAGTATTATTTAGGCTTCTGAATTGCAGTCTATCATCCAGGGAGCCAGGCAGAAACAGAAGGCAAGAACCTGAACACTAAGAGCTGAAGTAGAGACCATGGAGGAACTCTGCTTACTTGCTAGCTTCCTCTGGTTTGCTCAGTTACCTTCCTTTTATAATCCAGTACCACCTTCCCAGGGATGGTAAAACTCACAGTAGGTTGGGCACTTCTCCATTAATTAGCAATCAAGAAATTGTGCTGCAGCATACCCATGGGCCAATCTGATGAAGGTAATTTCTCAACTGAGATTCTTTCTTCCCATGTTTGTCAAGTTGACAACTGAAGCTTACTATGGTACCTTAAATGCATATATGAGAATATGAGAAAGGTTAATATCAATGATCTCACCTTATCTCATGTAACTAATCAAAAATAGCCCATATGTGCATCACACACACACACACACACACACACACACACACACACACACACACACAGAGTAATGAAAATAAAACAAAAAAAATCACAAAATCCTAATATTCTTTGTCATGATTATTAGAAAAATCTTAATTACCATCATATATATATCTCAGGCTACTAAGATTATGACATGTAACTAACAACTCCAAAATATCACTTACTTACAGCAGTCTCTTGTGAGGAGACTGGAGACTGATTATAGATCTGTTGAGGCTGATTGAGATCTGCTATGGTTTGCTCCAGACTTCTGTCAAGTATTTCCTCCATCTGGGACTAAAGTTACACTCATGGTAGATAACAGAAGAGATCAAACAAATCTACTCAGATACACTGAAAACTGTGTTTGGATCACAGTTCCATAACATTTCACTAGCTGATGCAGTTCTACTCAGAAAAACTTGATAGAGAAATGTATCCTGCTTACTCTAAAGCAATGGTTCTCAGCCTTCCTAATGCTGCAGTCCTTTAATAGTTACTCACATTGTAGTAACCCACAACCATAAAATTATTTTTGTTGCTATCCCATTATTGTAATTTTGCTACTGTTACTAATCCTAATATAAATATTTTGGAGACGGAGGTTTGCCAAAGGGATTGCTACCCACAGGTTAAGAACAACTGCTCTAAAGGAAGGTGATGCCAAAGGACCTTGTTTATTATCCAGTTAACAGGAGGAAGACTTTGAACAAAAAACCTAAATCTATCAAAATACCATGTTTATGAAATAAAATAAATCTATAATTAAAGATCTTTCTTTGAGGACATTTGAGACTTGTGTCACTTTATTACTGAACTGAGTTAACCATTTATTTTGGGAACTCTCTTACACAAAGTGTCAGAAAACCATAAAAGAGGAACACTTTCCAGATCATTTTATGATGCCAAAACCTGATAAAAGTATGGCAACAAAAAAGGATTATAAACAATGTCTTTCATGAGCATCAACACAGAAATCCTATGCAGATTATATAGATGGTGTATTGTTTATAGGTCAGCACCAAAGAATAAGTTATCACATTAACCACAATGACATGGACAACATATCATTTCATGAGAGACTCAATATACAAAAAGATGCATTTCACCCACAGGGAGCTATGGCATATGCAAACTGATCCTGGCAGACAGAGTATTTGTAACCTTAGGGGACCGAGGAGGAGATGGCACCAGGGAGCCTTCTGCATAACAAGCAGTGCCTTATATTTTAATTTAGGCAGTGCTTACACTGTTGTTCCAGTTAATTGAGCCATAGACTTAAAATCCAAGTGTCCCCTGTGTGTATGGTAGTCCTCCATATTAAAAGTTTCCCCCAAATGCCCCACTAGTACTTGTGGCTCCCAATATTTGCTTGTTAGCTCTCTTCTAGCTCTAAAATCTGTTTGGTTCTACTGGTAACTTTTAAATGAGAACTCCTACAATGTCTCTTAAACAACAATGGATCAACACTGAAAAACAGCACTAAAAGCTCCAGAGAACATAGAATGTATCTAAAAATAGTTATAACAGCTTAGTGAGAAAAACATCTCAGAGACCACAAATTATTTTGAATGGTTGGCAGTTTTCTTGAAAGTTCCTGTAGTGAGAGGTAAAGCAGTGTTTTAATTAGGACAATGGTATATTTTTATACCAGAGGCCATAGAAACATAAAGTTGCAGTATTACAAAGCCAAGCTGGTAGACAAATATATGAATTTTCAGCTCTGGAGGAGAGCTGAATCTAAATGTCAAATTATGTAACTGAATGTTTTACCCTCCACAGTTTCAAAGGAGTAAAAATGCCAGCAGCAGAGTTCCCAGAGTTTGGAGACATACAATTTATGAAATAGTAGAAAAATCGCAGTCGAGACTATAAAAAGCTGTGTTCTAGCTCTGCTCATGTTACTTATTAGTGGCATGGCTTTGGAAAAATCACTTAAAGTGATCAAGTGTTGCTTCCTCTCATGTGAGACTGACATCATGTACCTCCTGATACCAAAGTTAGACTTTATATAAAGTACAACTAAATTGGATCTGTTATTTCCCAGATAATCTTGAAATATCTACTGCTAAGGTGATATTTGAAGGCTCTTGATCCAATAAAACAAACAATTTAGAAACTTCAAAAATCCACATGGATTTCTCTAGACAAATGAAAATGCACACTGGAGTTCTCTTCCAAGAATGTGTTTGTGGAATATCTAACAGGTGACAAACTAAGGTCACCATATTTCCAAAATAGAGTAATTGTTTCTCAAGAAAATATCCCCTCTAAATTTTTACTTAAAGATATAAGGACCTGTTGCTGCAGAATCAGACCAAGCTGACTTTAGCTAGGTCTCTCCCAGCTAATGATTCTTGTCAACAATGCCTCTGAGGGATCCCCAACCTTCAGTTTCTGTTTTTACACATGCAAATGTGGCTTTGAATCCTGTCACTAAGTCAGCCTCTCTCATCTCATGGTTCCCAACTTGTCTAGATTAAACTCTCTATTTCTGTCACCCTGGTTCACCAACAGCCCCAACAAAGCCCTAGAGCCTTTCCTCTTCTGGAAGACTAATTCCCTCCTACATATGTTCTGAGACTCAGCTAAAGTACTTCCTCCAGGAAACCTTATTTAACCCTCAGACTCACATAAGTACCAGTATATCTCTCTGTAACTTGTATGTCCTATCACAGCAATAAGCAAACCATTTTTGTTTAATACTTCCTTATTTGTATTTATCTCTTATAATGAATATATATTCTATACTATACATAATTATACTATATATAGTATAAATGACACTTTATTTTCCTCCTCCTGCTCCTTGCCCCTTTTCAGTAGTTCAGGCTGACCTTTAACTCATTATATAGCCAAGGACGAATTTGAACTTCTGATGTTCCTGTCTCTCTACTTTCCAAGTGCTGGTTTTACTGGTGCATGCACTGGCTTGTTCTCATTTTTGTGGCATTGTGCTTAAACCCAGGGCTATGTTCTAACCACATAAATATTCTAGTGGTTATGTTATATCCTCTGCCACCCAAATGAAAAATTCTTTAGCATAATATTTCTTTTTATTCTTGTCTTGTACCCTGTCATCCAGTAGGCTCTTGTAACATTTGCTAATGAAGTTGAAAAATAAATGAATGCATAGTTAGTTCATGACTAGATTAGCTAAATGAGTGATTCCCTTTTGTTCCAGGCTCCATGATTTTTTTCCTAACCTTGAGTCTCCCTTCCTTCTATCCCAGTCCTATTATCCAGACAGTTTCTGACATAGATCCACCTTGTACATAAGTAAACATATTGAAGACAAAAGAAAAAAAATAGTATATATTCACACTCTTGAAGATCTTACAATGCAAGAGGAAAGAGGCAGATGAAAATATTTGTCTATGTTAAAGCATTGATGTGGCAGGGCAAAGCCTTGGAGTCTATGGAATCAAAGAGGAAAGGACAATCCAAGACATGGATATAATCTAAAGGCTCCTTGTGTCCAAAGTCATCAGGGACAGGTAAGATTTCCAGGTAAAGTTGGGAGATTTGGGATGCTATGAACATAGATACAAAGGTATAAAAGATAATTATAATCAACATCAAGTTAATTAGCTGTCTAGGACAAGGCTTTCTAATACCTAATTCTAAGACCATTACTATTTCTATTATCCAGACTATACTGTCATTAAAATGCATGGTACTGTTGTTAAAACTCTTCAGAAGAAAATGCCCAAATGTGATGCTCTGTCTCCTTAGCTGGTTGGTCTCAGTCCTCAAGACTCCTGTTCTCAATGTTTGTAGCAGATCTCAAGGAGCATATAGAAGCTCACTTGGTAACATAAAGAACTTAATGCAATTAGACACTCAATAGCAGACTGACATCCTAATTCTATGAAACATTCAAGCCATCATAGATTCTAGGAGTCCCAGTAGTGACTCAGTGAAGCAATGTAAACTAAGCCCACATGTCACTGAATAATAAACTTCTTCAACAACATATCTTTGTCTCAGGAATGACAGCTTTAGGTTGCTAAAATGAAGTAAAATAATTGTATAGTCTTGAGATATATAGTCTTGAGATAAATAGATTGTCAAATAGGATGTTAAAAAAAAGTTTCATTTGCTCGTTTTTTAAAGTATCTGAAAGAAAACCAGGCTCTTACTACAATACATACTAGCTAATGTTAAGTGAGATATTCTGTGATCATTAGCATCTTTCCCAATAAATATGCTGAAATGTTAATGTCAGTATCTGTATAGATCTACTGTGGAAAGAAGTCTCAGAGATATTTCCTTCCTGGGATAAGGAAATTTGCAGAGGTGAAACCAGTGTCCATATTTGTCTCCACCCAACTCTAAAGCCAATAGTACTTATAAGCCAGGAATCAATGTGTAGATAAGAATTTCTTCCTCATTGCTCTGTACTCATCCTTAAAAACTAATGATAATAATTTTAGGATCATGAAAAAAATTCTGAAGTTTCAGGGACTCCACTGTCTGAATCACTACTTTTCTAAGTGGCCTCATTCTTACTGTTACATGTATGTCTAAATGGCTTCTAAGGCCTCCAGAAATTCTCGCAAGTCTGAGACTGTGATTTGAAAATATTCTTATATAACAACTCCCTCACGAAAGGGTTATAACCCCATGAGTTGCCTGTAGTTGGTAGATAGGAGGATAAAACCTCGTAGATTGAATTGAGTTCTCTATGTTTATCAGAGTGGAAAAATAGGCGCAAGGCTGCCAAAAAGGAAAGGCATAAGTCCTTGACAGATGAACTTAGTTAAGGCAGAGGCTCCTGGGTGTCAGCACTGTCAGCAGAAGCCTCAGTCAATGTCACACACACAGTAAAGACCTGAGAAATATATGTTGTTGCACTTGCTGAAATGGTAGAGCATTTTAACCAAGCAATAGTGCAGACTCAACTTTAGATATGCTCTTAGGATCCAAAGACTAATATCTTTCTATAAGCTCCTTCCTAGCCAGCACTTTAAATGATTCTTCTCTGTCTATGCCCAGGGCCAATAGCATTCCATTAAAATACAAAGCAGTTCATCTCCTTAACTCAATTTCTCCCAACTATGATCCTCCTTTCTCACTTTTCTTATATTTGTTCCATCCCTAGTCTCTTTTTTATTAAAATATTCATATTAATTCTTTAATAATTTCATATAATATAATTTGATCATAATTGGTTCATAACTCCTCCCTTTAGCTCTTCCCAGATCTGTCCTCCTACCCCTCACTGCCTTGCATTTGGACAAAGAAAACATCACTCACTAAATGTTAAAGTACTTATTGAGCTTATACTATGTCCCAAATACAGAGTGCCAATTTACCAGGGCAGCTGCAAGCAATGAAGCTGGAGTGCTGTGCAAAGACATCAGTGTCTATGAGATGGGGAATCCTGACTGTGCTCCTTATTAACTGTGTCACCCATCCCAGCTTCTCTATCTGAAAGATGCAGATTGCAGTCCTGCTGTGTGTTAGCATTTGGTGTCTGGCATTTTGTGCTTGCTTAAACATTCACTGAATCTCAGTCTTGAAATTGAAAGGAGGAATGGGAACTGAACAAGCATGAGACAGTGGAATTGAATGGTTTTTCCTTATGAGACCAAAAAAAAAAATGAGTTTTTTGAGTAGTCTAGGGTTCCTAGTCTGGCATCCAATGAGATGACAGCACAGGCTCTACTCTGCCCAAGTTCTGCTACTGCTAGGGCTTCCTAAAATTCAGGGCATAGCATCTTCCAAGCAGCCCCCTCCCTCCTCACACTGGGAGTTCTGCACAGAGCCCTAAGAAAGTTGCCAGCCATGAGATTCTTTTCCCCTCCAATGAAAACACACATGGTACAAGCATATGATTCCCATCTGGATCCACCCCCGACTTCCGGCCAGGAGGCTGCTGTGTGGGCAGGACCGTCTGCCTTTGAATTTGCCAGCCTAACCTGGCACCCTGAGCTAGTCCTCTCTGGGGAGTAAAGCACAGATTTGGCAAAGCTCACATTTCTGTCACTTCCTCTCAGGGTCCTTTCCATCTTTAACTCTTTTTGGCCATGTCAAAAGAGGTTGATGTAGGACAAAGACATGTTTGCTCGGACCAAACAAATGGGTCTTTATTTCTAGAAGGAAGCAGAGCAGGCAGACTTTCCTTTAATCCAAGGAACAGATGCTGGCCCAGGAGGAGAGTGGCTGGAAGTCCCACCCTTCACCTTAAGGCCATTGGGGGCAGGAATTCTTATTAAAATAAACAGATACCACCCCCCTCAGGTTCCCTGGTGGCATCAGTGCCCAGCCACTTTAGTGTTATTACCATCATCATCCCTGCTGGATTCTATGCCCCAGTGAATTGGCAACATTCCTTCTATTTGCAAACAGTTTGCAAAATAAGAACCCCAGGAAGGATACAGGCTGGCCAGGCTCCAGAGACTTTCAGCAGCAGTCATGCTAAATCAGGGCTACTGCTCACTTCCTAACAACAAGTGCTGATACTGCCTCCCAGTGACCCTGGATCACCAGGGATATATCACCCCTCCCCCCAATTCCTCCTTCCCTTCCTACCTTCTTCTTCCTTCTGGAAACATGAAACCTGAGGAAATGAGAAGGCAAAACCTGGAAGTTCCAAACTATTCATACATTCTCTGACACAGGGGTTTTAATTCCAGGAAGACTGGCTTGATAATAGCACTTTCTGAGTGATCTTCTAAGGTTTGAAGCTTTCCAATTCTTTTCTCCTTTACTCTGGCATTTATGATCCTCTACAATTTTGCTACTTGTGTCCATGACTTAGCATCTCTTCTGAACTAATCCATCCTCCCCACACACATCCTTTACTAGGATGGTTGCTCTATCATCAAATATAAATAAAAGGAAACTGAAAACAATGGCTACTGCTATGGACTATGTGGCTATTGTTTAAATGGCTCCATAATAAGTTCTATATATGTATCTTATATTTTAATCATAAAAAAACAAATCCAAGAAGTATACTCTATAAATATTCTCATCCCAAAGTTGAGGAAATAAAGGCTAGGAGTTAGCAAGTGACTTACCTATGGTCATAGAATTAATATGTAAGATAATCTGAATTAAAATATCATTTAGGACATGAAATAGTTTTTTTTTTGTGAAATAGATCTTTTAACCCTGACCCTAACTACCCTAATGCCCTTCAACCTTAACCTTGGCCTACATCAACCTCCTTCAACAAGTCAAGAAAGAAGAAAGGATACACAAGATCAAAGGTATTAAGCTTTCCAGGTCACTCCTCAGAAAGGATAAGCTTAGAGGACCAGTGTCTAGAGCAGCAACCTGTGGGGTGCAACCTCTTTGGGGGTTGAACAACACTTTCACAGGAGTTACATATCAAATATTTACATTATGATTCACAACAGTAGGAAAATTACAGTTTCAAAGTAGCAATGAAAATAATTTTATAGTTGGGGTCACCACATCATGAGGAACTGTATTATAGGGTTACAACATTAGAAGATTGGGAATCACTGACCTAGACGCTTAGTAAATGGCCAAAGTGATGCACTTGGTACAGAACTGAATTAAAATTAAACCTACATGATTCAAAGTTCCTTACAATTAGTACCATAATTAGTGGTTATATTAGTTTAAATTAAATAAATACAAATGTAACTCAGTGGCTCAAATAAAGATATCAGTGAAAACATGAAGAGTTGGTAATGTGTGAAGTCAGTTACAACTGATACCACTAACTCATATGGGAAAACAAAATTCGATTCATTTTAGTGAACAACTTGCTAAATGTGTGTGTGTGTGTGTGTGTGTGTGTGTGTGTGTGTGTTGCCTTTCTAGTCCCGTTACACTCTTACTTCTTTACTCGTAATGTTGATTATGAATGGTAAGAGTGGGCTTCTCTTCTTGTTCCCTGTAGTGATATATTGTGTAACCTAATAAATTTGCCTGAAGATCAGAGAACAGAACAAGCCACTAGATTAAACACAGAAGCCAGGCAGTGGTGGCACACACCTTTAATCCTAGCACTCAGGAGGCAGAGATCAGTTTGTATCTCTGTGAGTTCAAAGCCACCCTGGACTACATGAGATTGACTCAGTCTAGGAAAGAAACAGAGCCAGGCAGTGGTGGCACACACCTTTAATCCCAATACTTGGTAGTCACACACCTTTAATCTCAGCACTAGGAAAGTTGAGACAGGAAATGGTATGTGTGGGCAGAGAAAGGTATATAAGGCGTGAGGACACAGGAACTAAAGGCTTTGGTCTAGAGGCTTTTTCAGGCTGAGGAGTTGATGAGGAAAGAGGTGGTGGCTGTGGCTTGTTCCTTTGTCTCTCTGATCTTTCAGCATTTACCCCAATATTCTGGCTCCGGGTTTTTATTAAAAGACCTATTAGAATTCATTTTACAGTTTCCGATTTAAGGGGAAAACATCCAGTTTCTTCTCATCAAGTGAACTCTTAGCTTACAGTTTTATAAAGGCATTCTCTACCAAGCTAGTGAAATTCCCTACAAATTGTGAGTTTTGCATCTTTCCCCTTCCTTCAAGCTGGCAGTCTCACTTCTGCCACTACTGCGTGCCCCAGATCAGCTAACTACTCAGAGGATGGTAGAGTGGTATTCGATTTGTACTGAAATGTGATTTTATTTGTATGTTAATAAATAAAGTTGCCTAGGGGTCAGAGCTATTAGCAAGCCATAGCGAAAGCCGGTTGTGGTGGTACACAACGGTAGGATTTGCTGAAGGAGGCTCACGCCTTTAATCCCAGCACTTGGTAGGCAGAGCTAGGTAGTTCTCTGTGTGGTCAAGGATACAGCCAGCATTGGAGACACATGCCTTTAATCTCAATACCAACCATAGAAGACCTGGAGTGACCACAGACAGGCAGTGACGAGACGGTCATGTGGTTGGGTTTATAACCAATGAGAAGGCAGAACAGGAAGTCTTTATAAGACAAACACACAGGAAGTAGCTCCTTTTTTCGGAGAGGTCTCTTGGCCTGAAGAGGCTAGCTGGCAGCAGGCGGGTAAGGCTCTTAGCTCTGACCTCTTGGGCTTTTATCTTTACATTGGCTCTGTGTTTCTTATTTAAAAAAATGGTTGGTTACATCTACGGGATAGTTGTTCCTTAACTGGTAAAATGGGAAATGATGCAGGGAGGTGGTGGCGCATGCCTTTAATCCTAGCACTCAGGAGGCAGAGGCAGGTGGGTCTCTGTGAGTTTGAGGCCATCCTGGTCTACAAAGTAAATTCCAGGACAGTCAGAGTGGTTACACAGAGAAAACCTGTCTCGAAAAACCAAAAAACAAACAAGCAAAAAGATGGAAAATGATAACTCGTAATAACTTTGTTGTATTACTTTTAAAATCCAGCTCAGTGATGACAATGGATTTTGTGTCATCTGGGGAGGAGTTTGTATGATTCTCTAGTGACTCCCTAAATAGACCAGAGGTCTCCAATCATCAGCTTTGGCATTTCTACACAGAGGCCCACATGTGTTTCCTAAAACACAAATCTGCCTCACCCCTCTGAAACCCTTTGGGTGTCTCCTGTTGTCTTTAGTACAAATTAAAAATTCTTTAATATAACCATTTGTGTTTCAGATGATCATCCCTGCACACCCCTCCAGATCATGCTTCTCTAGCTATATGCTGTTTCCAAAGCCACAGAAACTATAGCTAACTCACCGCTCTGTTTTAAAAAGAAGTCTCTTTGGAACTCTGGGTCTGGTTTTCCTTTTTAATGATCAATTCAACATTGGCATCCGTCTTATCCCAGAAGACTTTCCTGACAGCAGCCACAGTAGGAACCTTTTACTTCTGTGATCTCTATTCTACTTCATGTTGCATGGTGCTAATACTATGCTTTGACAATAACAGATATGTAGTATTACTATTTTGTGTGCATGTAACCGTGTGACTGTGTGCATGTGCACGTGTATATGGGGTTGTCATGCATGCACACATGTGGAGGCCAGAGAACAATATCAGGCATTATTCTTCAGACTCTATCCCCCTATGTTTGGAGACAAGAGCCTTTCATGGGCTAAGGATTACTCAGGAGGCTATTTTGAGCTCCAGGAATCTGCTCATGTCCTACAGTCTCCAATCCCTGCACTGGAATTGATAGAACACACTACTACACATAGTTTTGTTTGTTTTAAAACATGGGTTCTGACCCAACTCTGATTTTAATGCTTGTAGAGCAAGACCTTTACAAGCTGAGCCATCTGCCCAGCCTTGAGGTTTTATTTTGAAGTCAGGTAATATACTAACTACTGCCTACTTTGTCCTTTTGGTCAAGATAGCTTTGTCTATTCCAGTTTATCTCCCCCACCCCCAGAAACGTGTGTGTGTGTGTGTGTGTGTGTTTCTAGATAAGGTTTAAGACTGTATGTCCCTAATCCTATGAAGTTTATACTTGGCATTTTGATTGATATTGCATTGAACCCCTAGATCACTTTGGATAACAGTGGCATTTTAACAATACTGAGGCTTCCAATGCATAAGCAAGAACTATTGTTCCACTTTTTTGTGTCCTCCTCAATTTGTCTCATGAATATCTCAAATTTTTAGTATGGATATCTTTCACATTTTAGTTAAATTTGTGTCTGATTATTTTTGGTAGGTATTGAAAATGGTAATCGCTTTCTTGACTTCCATTTCATAGACTTCTTTATTTGTATACAGAAACACTACTAATTTTGGCATGTTGATTTAGTATCCTGAACTTTTTACCACATTTATTTAATACTTCTGATAGTTTTTTTGGTGACATCTTTATGGTTTTCCATACATGAGATAATGTCATCTGAAAAGAGTGAAACTCATGTATCTGCAGATAACTGGTTTTCACACTCATACTAAGCAAACTGGAGAAAGGACACTATTCACCAAATAGAACAGGGGGATGTGGGTATCCACATGCCGAAAAATATTCCATATGAATGTCTCACCAATTTCAAGATCATCTGAAAATGAATTAATGACTGATATGCAAGGCCCAGTTTTACAAAACAGATAGGAAAATGGGAACGTTTCAGGTTGTGGAAATGGGTGAGGATATTTTAGACAAGACTCTAAAGGCACAGCATACAAGTAAGCAGAAATGGCTGCATCAACTAAAAAGTTGCAGTACAGTAAAGAAACAATCTTTTGTTTAGAGTGTATATAGTGTATAGGTTTACAGCATAGGAGAAAATACTAACTAATTATACCTTCAATAAAAGGTTGATATCTAGGAGTTCAAAACTCCCATAGTAAAAATGCAGTATCCTGATTAAGAATGGTCAATAGACCTAAATAGATATTTCTGAAAAAGAATACATTGAAAATGGACAATAGGTGCATTAAAAATCAACATCAGAAATAATCAGGGAAATCCAAATCAAAGCCAATATTATTATTACACACATTAACACATACATATACAAGTATGTATATAAAAATATAACCTGCTGAGTTCATTTAGTGTTGCTCATATACATATATGTTTAGGTTTGACTATGTGGATTGGGATAACCCACCAGGGGGATCATTCTTGGAGAAAATTAACTTGCCTTTCTTAGTTTTTAATAACTGAGTTACCTATCTGGCTGTACTCTGTTTCTCCCTTTGGACTTTGTGTTCCTTGAGGACAAGGACCAAACCTTCTTCATTTGTAGTACACAACAGGTACTCAGATGTTTGTTAATTAATAAGAAAGAACCAAAAATGGCCATCCCCTCAGTCTGCATTATAAAATTGACATTCACCAATTGATATCCCTCAATTAACAGCATAATTTATGTAAGGATTTGCTAAACTGGTTCTGCTTTGGGCTCTGCTGATTCCATCTCCAGAGAAATGGCTGCAGTCAATCCTTCATTGCAAAGTGAACTTTTCTCTTTTCAAATTCTCCCCTTCTTTTTTTCTCCTACAACAAACCAGCTGAGGAGTTGTAATTACGAGAGACTCTACACTACAATTACCATAGCACTTAACTCTGTATTGACATCTGTAAAAGAAATAACTCTTGGAATTTAAGAACAATGATGTGTTTCCTACCTTTCTTTAACATGTATCTTTTAACTTTAAAAAACTATCATCACTTTTGACACCTGTCTTAACAGTTTTGAAATATCAAAATTTTATTCTTGGGGAGAAATCTTGATACATAAGAAGCAACACACTGAATTTCATTCTGAATTAGTCTACTAGAACATAACTGAAACTTTCTCACTTGAAGAATTCTTGACCCTGTGGTTGGAAAGGTAGGTAGGTACTGGCGAGGTATCCAAGGATTTGCAAATGTTTATCAGAAGTCTGCTCTACCTTAGACACAGGTGTGGGAAACTTCACATTCTGAATTACGCTACCTATAAGTAGCAGGTAATGTGAAGGCTATCTATTGAAGGTAGTTGGATGATGTCCTGGCTATTTTTATATCAATTTGACACAAGCTAGAATCAGTTGGGAAGAGAGAATCTCAGTTGAGAAAAAGCCTCCATAAGATTTGCCTGTAGTCAAGCCTGCAGAGCATTTTTTTTAATGAGTGATTGATCTGTGAGGGCCTCGCCTATGGTGCGTGGTGCCATCCTCAGGCAGGTAGTCCAGTAGAAAGCAGGCTGAGCAAGCCACAAGGAACAAGCCAGTAAGCTCTGTCCTCCTTGGCATCTGCATTAATTCCTGCATGCAGGGTCTTTCCTTGAGTTCTGCCCTGACTTCTCTGTAACCTGAGAGTTGTAAGACAAACAAACCCTTTCCTCCACAAGTTGCTTTTGGTCATGGTGATTATCACAGCACTAGAAACTGTAAAACAAGCCAGGTGGTGGTGGCGCACACCTTTAATCCCAGCACTCGGGAGGCAGAGCCAGGTGGATCTCTGTGAGTTTTGAGGCCAGCCTGGTCTACAGAGTGAGTTCAGGAAAGGTGCAAAGCTACACAGAGAAACCCTGTCTCAAAAAAACAAACAAACAAACAAAAAAAGAAACTGTAAAACAGATGACATGCCTGTTTCCTCCCCCTATGAGCCTTACTTCCAACATCTGAAGAAACTGTACAATGTCTATTCAGTGCAGCTATTAAAAAAGTCCACATTAAAATGTGTAATATGTATAACTGACTTCCTTATAATACCACTTCAAATATTAGATATAATTATCACTAAAAATGTTTTCAGGATTTATTTTAATAGTATTATTGGGTCAGTTGCCAGCTATAAAGCCCTAATACAGGGCTGGCAAGATGGTTCAGTGGGTAAGAGGACTTATTATTCAAGCATGAGAACCTGAGTTAGAGATCCCATCACCTACAAAACAAGTTGGATGTGGTCATGTGCAAGGCAATTTCAGTACTGTGGTGTTAGGAGGCAGAACCAAGAGGATTGTGAAGCCTTGCTGGCTACTAGCCTAGCTCCAGGTTCAGTGAGAGATCCTGACTCAGGGAACTAACGTGGACAGTGACGCAGCGGGACACTTGACATCCTCTCATGGTCTCCACACATGAGCACGACAGTGGGCACCCAAACATACACAGGTATTTATAGCACACACATAGACATAGTGTTAAAATTACATTTATTATAACTATACAATATCTGTATTATATCAATTGCTCCGACTTAGTTTTGTAAGTTGCACTAACATCGATAAAATGTACTGACATATTCTGAGTACCTTTTGGGCTGACACTGTTCTAAGCATTTTACAAGAATTTCCTAATTTGATCCTCACAGTGCTATAAAATTGATATTACTATCTTCATTTTTCAAAACAGGAAATGGTGTCAGAGTGGGTAAGTGATCAAGAGTTACTAAGGGACAAACTGATGTGTGAACCCAAGTAGTCTGGCTATAATTCTGACCCTTACAGCAAACAACATGCAATGAATCATTTGGTGTTGGATTCTATACTATACCAGCATCTGTTTTAAGTGTCCCTTTAATTCAATCAACTGGCACATAATGAGTTATGGACACATTATAGGAAATGTGACTGTTTCTTAAAAGGAAATCAATCACACACTCAGGATGTCATTAAAAGAGATCAGAAAAATGTGAGTAATATAATTGATATTTTTATCACTGGTCTCACAAAGTAATACATGTCCATTATTTTTATGGCAGAATATTGAGCTAGCTTGGAATTCATCTTTCTCAGCTCCTTTGCCCAAGTAATTAAATGGTTATTTTCATCTCTCCATGTAAATGGTTATTTACATTACCAAGCAAGTAAGGGGATCTGTTTGGTTACTGAATAGTAAAGATCATATAGCTAAGGAATTTCTGGTTCTAAAAAACCTAGGGAAATGCTTTTGCAATTCCAAAGGACATGTTGCTTCTAAGAAACATCTATATGACATCTTATGACAAAAGTTGAGAGCTTGTGGTTTGCAAAGAATAAAAGCCAACTGAAGCTTCCTCTAGGAAACTAAGGGTAATGTGAGGACCTGGGCTCCATCATATCAGAAAACAGGGTGTTTCTGTCTCATTCTTTCCTCACAGTGGCTGGTATGTAGTATGTGCTTGCTCACCCATCTCCGATGTCAGCAGGCGTTCTACTGCACTATCTGTATGTGAATATCATAGTTTTTGAGATTGGGGCCCTCGGGCTCCAATCAAGCTATACCTCTTAGCTGCTTTTCACAGTTAACAAATGAACTCTTCAACTTCCTGGGATAGAAAACATGATTGATTCAGCTTTAATCAGGTCCTGGTTTGCTTGGGGATTCAGATTACATGGTACATAATAAGTTCTAGTATATATTAGATGTGTGTGTGTGTGTGTGTGTGTGTGTGTGTGTGTGTATGGGGAAGGGGAGAAAGGGCATCTCAACTATAGGAACTGTTCAACCAGAAACATATTTAATTGTCTTAAGAAAGCATCTCTAGGCTCAGGAAGATTGGTCATTATGAAAGAGTATGGCAGTATTTTATATCACCACTGTAAGTGATAAGTCATTGTAAATACTTTTTATTTCACTACTATGCATTTCTATAACTCAGGTTTGGCTAGGATAATACTTAATTTACATAAATTATCACAGTATAAGTGTTAGCAGTACCACATTTTGCTCTTAGAAGAGGCCTTGTTTGGAAGATAATCCTTTAGCCACCGTGCTCATCACATATGCTTAAAGTTTATACTTTGAAATTTTTGTAAATCACAAAGGTACAGTAATTCAGTTTTAGGATGAATGAATGATGGATATTTAAATTTTTGTTATTTTAAAAATCATACAGTGAAGATTTGACTTACAAGAAGTTGGATGTTCCCCCAGATTCACTCTTAGCCATTTGTTGATGTTCTCAGCAATCCCTTCCAGGCTGGGAATATGTATTCTCTATCAGATTAATCCAGCATGATAGTCTATGCATAACCATGGATTTTTTTCATGCACAACCGAGTGAAGGAAAAGCAGAATCAGCAGGAGACCAGTTAGCCTTGTTGAGTGACTTGTGAGACCCAAAAGGCAAATGTGCAGTAGCAAAGCATGTCATCTGGGATAAGTTAAATGTATATTGGTAATGAAAGTTTTGATGTATCAGCAAAAAGCAAAATGCAAATGACTAAAACAGTTTCTCCTTTAAGTGATTAGATGTTTTAAAAAAATCTCTGAACACATTTTTTGGAGCTATAAAAAAATCAATATATTGACAAAATAAAATTTACACAGATGTACTTTTTACTTCTGTGCAGGTACACCATTGCTTTATTTAAAATGAAGGAATGGCAATTAAATTACTTTTGGAGAATTCATTATGGACTTTGCATGCCCCATAAAGTGAAACAGACAAAGAATTTAGGAAGAGATCACTGAATCAGCAATTAAATGTTCCTGAGATGTTGAAATAACAGAAACATTGGATTATCCATTCAGTGTATAGCAGGAGGGAAAATAAGCTACATCAGATAGTCTTTGTGTGTGCAATAAATTGGAAAATTTCACTATAACAAGTCATCATAGTCCTAAACAAAGGCTAAATGCAAAAGAGGAAATGTTCACTACATGTTGAAGTTGGAAAAGACCTTAGAAGATCATTTTATCCTATGATTTTAACAGCTGGTAAGTTAAGGTCTAAACATAGTAAATAAATGTGCTACATCACATGGCAAGCATAGAATTAGGACCTGCTCCCATGTCTGCTGCTTTGCTCAGTGTTTACTATAACCAGACTGAGGACTAATAATGGAACATGGCTTTTTCTTCTAACATTTTTTGCTTAAAGCCTAATTAATGAGGTTATTCAGGGAACAGGGAAAATTGAGATAGTCAAGGCCAGAATAAATAAAGATAGCGGGAAGAACTTTAGAATGTTTTCTGGGAATAAGGCATAGAAAAGGCTATATTTCACAAGTGAGTAGGCAGGAGAATAAGAGATTACAAAAATGTTACCACTTTGCTAAACATTTCGCAAGCCATGCAGTGGACTCTCTCTGGAGCTCATCTTGTATAATCACTAATCTGGCACTCAGCCTATATTTCTAAGTTTATACATGTATTGTTTGAGTGTAGGGACTGTCTTCCATGTGGGAATTATGAAAGTTAACTGACAGACTGGTATCACGCAATTCAGTTTGAAAACTAAAGTAAATTCACAAAGAAATTAGATTGTGATGGCTAGCCTAAGTGTGGAAGAAATAATAAAATGTTGAAAGAAATGAATCTTTATGAACTTTTGATTATTTCATTCACACTAATTAATTTAAATGCAATATAGAACACATTTGTATTGTTGGTGGCAATGGTTATCAAGTAATTTGGGAATGTTAATGTACATGTATTGTTAAGATAGAGAGGTGTCAACATATGTATCACCAAAGGAGCTTGTAAATAATATAGAATTTGGAACCAATGAGAGGGCTCAGCACAGCAGAGGTGGTTGCAAATCAAGCCTGACAAGTTGAGTTTGATTCCCACCATCCATGTAAAAGGCTAGGTGTTGGTACATGCATCTGTAATCCCTGCACTCCTATGGGGGTGGGAGGCAGAGGCAGAACTGTTGGGAAGCTTGGAAGATCATACAACGAAGAAGAAAAACATTTTAAAAAGAAGGACCATGACTTAGAGAATGTAGAAGGAAGGAACTGAGTCCTGAAAATTATCCTCTGACCTCCACATGCACGTGATGGCATAGGCATGTGCCTACACACACACACACACACACACACACACACACACACACCCACACACCATACAAAATGCATTCTTAAAATAACGATATTAAATAAAATCTATTTTTAAACATACAGAATTACATGTATACCTTCCGGAACAGAATATTCTGACTTACTATGTTTAGAGTAGGGTAGGAGTTTGTGAATGGGCAGTTATGGTCATTCTGATGCTGATGATTTGTACACTACATTTTAGCAAGAACTGACTAATTCAAAGTTCTCCAATATTTGTCTTGGGGGATTTTATAGATACTTTATAGATATTTTTCCCTTCACAGCAAATCACTTATTCTTATATGAATGGTGCTTTTATATTCTTACAGGTCTGTTGTTTTTAATTCATGTAACTTACATACTATCTACAAATGGTAGGCATAATAAAGAAATAAAATTACATAGTAAATGGGACATGAAAGTTTGTATTAGATGATTACTAAGTAACTCTCAAATATAATTTATAATAAAATAAATGCATTACCAATGTAAATATTAAGAATTAAGAACTAGCATATATCATATATTAAGCTAGTGAGCAAAATAGACAAATGGAATCATAAAATTAAATACTATAAAAAATATAATAGGAAGTAGAGTATGGATTTTGGAAATAAAGAGGGAATACATTAGTTTTCTCCATTAAACATAGAGGTCAGAGATATATAAAAAGACTGGTTTTCGGCATAGATTTTAAAAGAGGAATGGATTATCAAGAAGATATCTGAGAAAAGACGGGCTGAAACAGGGTCACAGGATGCATGAATGCTCAGACAATAGATCGCTCAGCAGAAACAGGGCTAGTAAAGGACAAAGCAGTGCTAAGCAGAGTCAGAAGGGATGGAAGGGTCAGATAAAGTAGTGCTTTCCACATTGTTTTAAGGTCTTCGTCATTTGAGTGAAGTGGAGAATCACTGGAGAGCTTTATTAGAAGCATGACCTAATATGCCTTATGTTTTTTTAATGTCCTAGGGTACTGTTTGTAAAATATACTAGGAAGTGAGCTAAGAGATTAATTATGAAACTATTCTAGTAAATCAATGTTGGTGGTTCAGACTAGGGCAGTATTAGAGGAAAAGTCAATTTGATTTTGTAAATTAGGAAAGATTTCAAGACATAGAGGGCCACTACTCAGACCTTACTCTGTCAGAAAATGCTAAGTTGTGACCCCAAGAATGGAATTGTATAAATCATTCTTTAATCTGCTCACATAAAATAAGATTTGGAGGATACATAGAATTAAGTGAGGGAGAGAGATTCTGGTCCTGTGACATTTATTTAAGGGGTCAGGGCAATGCTGCAATGAACGTAATGGCAATTTTGTCCTCCTAGGAAACCAAACAGACTGGCTGAACTGTCTATATTTATTGAGCACAATCTATGTGATCAGAGCTAATAAAAAGTTTTTTTAAAATCTAAAAAATATAGAGAATTGGAATTTAAATCAGCAAGCCAGGCTCCAAAATCTTCACTCATTAACTAGTAGAATGTATTGCTTCTCCGATTGATTATAAATCTCCTCTTCTCACATGCAAACTTGTGGCAATAATGATAGTGACTACTTCAAAAGATTTTTATGAGGCTGGGGAGATGGGCCTATGGGCAAAATGCTCATTGTGAAGGCATAAGGGCCTGAATTCAAAGGCCCAAAACCCATGTGAAACCGCATTTGATCACATGCACCTTAACTCTCAACGCTCACAGTGAAAAGATAGGTAGAGATTAAATCATCTCCAGAAATTCATGGGTCAGAGGTCTGGCCTACCATGTGCAGAGGTGAACAATGAAAAAGAGATCATGTCTGAAACAAGGATAAAGGCGAGAACCAACACCTGAGATTGTGCTCATGTGGCGATGGCATGGACACACACTCACTCATACACACATCCATACATATGTACACACAAAGATTATGAGCATAATAAAAAGTATTAGTCTTGCACTATACATATAAATATTACCATATTTGATAAAGAAAAGTGTAACAATAGCTTTTGCCTGCTCTTACAGTTGTTTATTTTATGTGCTAATAAACTGAAGCATGATTGAATGTCAAACTAAATAGAAAAAATAACAGAATTTCATTTCAGATCTTGACTCTAAAATCTTGTTCCATTATTTTCATTGGTTCTAATGGGTACAGAATATAGGATGTGCAAGGACACCAAATGTTACCTTTAGTTACCAGAAATACTCAAATAAAGTATGATTAAGAAGTCATAAAGATGACTCAGAATGATTGCCACTTTTCAAAAGAACACATGTTTGATACAGCATCCACTTCAATTGCTCCACAACCACCTGTAACTCCAGCTCCAGGTAGTCCAACACCTACTTCTGTCTTCCACATACCTGGATTCACATGCACATATCCCCTACCCAATACACATATTTAAAAATAAAATAAAATTTTTAAAGTAATTTAAATAGAACCTAATTATAAGAATATCAAGAAATTCAATTTAATAGTAATACTCAGCTTTAAAACATAGCAAAATATACTCAAAAACTATAAAAATAAATAGTTAATATGCTTAATAAAAATATGCTTAATAAATATGCTTAATAAAAATGAAGAGCTCACATAAACAAAGTTAATCAGATCCTACTATCATTGGAAAAAGAAAAGTCACATCATGCTCCTGGATGCAAATTTTTAATACTGTGATACCAACTTTGTTCAAATTATCTTTCAGACTTAACCCAATATCATAAACTACAAAGAAATGTACAGGCTGACATGACCTGTAGTTCTAGAAATAGGAGGCTAAGGCAGGGTGATTGCCATGAATTTGATGCCAGACTGGGTTACCATGTGAGACCCAGTCCTAAAAAAAGATAAAAGAACTAAAGGAATACTTTCAGAGAGTTCTCAAAAGAAGAAAAACCAAAATGGCTACAAATATCAAAACAACCCTGAAAGCTCATCTTACCCTAGTCAGAATGACAAAGATCAACAAAACAAATGACAACAAATGCTGGAGGAGATTGTGGGAGGGACCCTCAATCACTGTTGGTGCAACTGCACACTAGGGCAGCCGCTATGGAAATCAGGATGGAGAATTTTCAGAAAACTAAAAATGAATCAACCGTATTACCCACCTATACCACTCTTTAGTGTAGCTAGAGTTTTCCTGGTCCTGCCTGGCCCACGGTCAGGACAAATCTCTCACCCGCCAGTCCTGCAGCCGCTCAGACCCAGCTGAGTAAACACACAGAGACTTATATTGCTTACAAACTGTATGGCCGTGGCAAGCTTTTTGTTATCTAGTTCTTCTATCTTAAATCAACCCATTTCTATAAATCTATACCTTGCCACATGGCTCGTAGCTTATCAGTATCTTACATGTTGGTACTCATGGTGGCAGCTGGCAGCGTCTCCTGACTCAGCCTTCCTGTTCCCAGAATTTTCTTCTCTGCTTGTCCTGACTATACTTCCCGCCTGGCTACTGGCCAATCAGCATTTTATTTATACAGAGCAATAGCCACAGCACTTTAGCATCTGTCCAAAGGACTTGACTTTCTATTTCACAGATACTTGCTTAGCCATGTTTATTATTCACAACATCTAGAACACAGAAGCATGCCAAATGTCCAACTGGTGAATGAATAGTGAAAAACCAACATTGAAGGATAATACTAAGAATGCACTTGTAGTATACATACTTTAGAGGTAATCAACAGCTCTCCTCCATTTGGACTTAAGAACTGCTTAACAACAGGAACTGAAAACCTAGCTAACTAATTAGGGCCAGTGGTTATCAAAGAAGAATCAACAACCACTAATTTACTAAACCAGCATAATCCCTAACAATAATCTATAAACATTTGTCCTTATTTCTACAGATAAGTGTAGTTCTTCCCCCTCATCAAGGAACAATCACTTTGCAATAGACAGAGACCATTATAGAAAACCACAAGCAATAAAAATGCAAAGTTGTGGAACCTAGTCCCAAAGCTTACATCTACAAAACATTCTCACCTATAGCCTAGGTAACATATGGAAGAGGAGGCAGAAAGGAGTGTAAGAGCTCCAAGATCAGGGAGTTTGCTGTGAGATTGTGTCTTATAGTAATGACAGTAGCTACACCCATAAAATGTCACCAACATGACCGCCTAAACATGAGCTCAACAAGGAAGACATCAATAGAAATGCCAAGTGGTCAGGGAAAGCCCACAAGGCCTCAAATCTACACCAATAATTACAGGCAACTAAGAAATGCTGAAAGTGGGAGAAATTGTCTTCTCTAGGGAAGAGCCCACCAATTGATCATTCAATACCAAATGGTCAGCCCCAAAAATGTACACACAAGTAACATTATACAGACTGAGTAGGTTATTTTTAGGAATATACACATATTTTCAGGAATATACACACATACATGAACATAACAATTAAGGGAAAAGAGGCCATGATTCTAAAAACAGTAATGAGGGGTATATGGGAAGTTTTGGAGGGAAGAAAGAAAGGGGGAAATGATGTAATTATTGTTGACTTTATGAGTTTAAAATTGCCATGAGAACAAACCTCTGGCATGTTTGTGATGGCATTTCCAGATTAGGTTAATTGATGAGGGAAGATGCACCCTAAATGTGGGCAGCATAATTTCATGTACTATGTCACTAACTATAACAGAAAGGGGAAAAGTAAGCAGGAGTACCATCTCTCTGCTTCTTGCTTATGGATGCAACAGGACATAATGCTCCCTTGTGTTCCAGGGGCTGACTTCCCCATCAAGACAGACTGCATCCTTCAACTATGAGTCAAAACAAACCCTTCTTCTTTAAGCTGCTTCATCAGGTATTTAATCACAGAAAGAGAAAAGTAACTACTGTAGAAATGTGATATCAAAAAGTGAGCCCATAGCTGTTTAAACCTGACATGTGGCAGCTGAGCTGGAGAGGCAGGCCAACTGAGCCCTTTGGAACCCAGATAATTTCATCAAGAGTTCCAGATGGTAGACAAGGGGTCACAGGTGTAGTGTTGGCCCCACAAACTTTTTGTTTTTGTTTGTTTGCTTGCTTGCTTTGCTTTGGTCCAATCTTTCCTTGCCATGGCCTCATTACTTCATTTTGTAATAGAAATGCTTACTATTTCTTACTGTATATTGGAAGAATATAACATATTTATTAAGTAATAGAGTGAATCTCAAACAACTGCTTTGAGTTTCAGGTGAGACTTTTGAATAATGTTTTACTGTTAAAGAAAGTTTCAGGGGTGAGTTATATGTATTTTGCAATGTCAATTTATTTTGAGATGTAAATGAACCTTTAGAAGGTCAGAACGGGATACTATAACTGAAAGTGATGGGTGCTATGATTGAAAGTGATGTGTTTGGGTGTCATATTGGCAAGAGGTGGAGCTATAATTGTTAATCCTGGTTGTCAGCCACATAGGACTTCATATCACCATGGAAACTAACCTCCAGGCATGTCAGTGAGGGGTTTTCTAGAGTGGGTTAATTGTGGTTGGAAGACTCACCCTAAATGTGTTTGTCACTATTCCATAAAGTGGTTCATAGGACTAGAAGAGGAAACTATCTTAGTATCACTATTCATCTCCTTCCGCCTCCTGACTAGAAAAACAGTGTGACCACTTGCCTCACACTCCTTCCTTCATGCCTTCTTTGCCATGAAGGACTGCATTCTCAAACTGTGAGCCAAATAGTCTTCATATGAAAAATGCACACAAAAAGTATGGAGGAACCTTAAATACATGTTGCTAAATTAAAGAACCAATCTGAAAAAGATACATCCTGCACAATTCCAGTTATAAAGTACATTCTGTTCTAAAGAAGGCAAATTATGGAGACAGTAAAAATATCAGTTATTGTTAAAGACTTAAGAGAAGCGAGGAAAAGAGGAATGAATAAGTGGAACATAAAGTACTTAAGGGCAGTGAAGCCATAATTCTGTATGAAATCATAATGGTGGATTAATGCCAACACATATTTGTCAAACTTCATAGACTATAAAATGCAAATAATGAACTCTAATTTAAAACTACTATCAACTGAAAGAAAATCATCACAATTGAAGTGGGGGGCATGAATACAAGAGTTACATAACAAAAGAAAATTATCATTACTCTTATTTAAAGTGTTTAACCTTACTTACCAGTAAGGAGAGTTAATAACTAGGAAAGGGTATTATTTAATTTTGAAGACAATTAGAAAGATTTGCACATTGGAGGAAATATTAAATAACAGAATTTGAAGTGCATTTTATTGATAGGGTTCAAAAATGTTTTCAATATACATAATATCTATCCCACATCTTAGATTTGATCTAACAAGTTAATCATTATGAAAATAAAAGTGTTTACTATATCATTCCTTAGCATAGAATTTATTTTTAATTTTTTTTATTGAAAATAAGAGTCTTCACAGGGCGGTGGATCCCAGCACTCGGGAGGAAGAGCCAGGCCAATCTCTGTGAGCTCACAGCCAGCCTGGCCTACAGAGCGAGATCCTGGACAGGCACCAAAACTACATGGAGAAACCCTGTCTCAAAAAATCAAAAAAAAAAGTTTTCTCTCATATAATACATCCTAACCACAGTTTCCTCTCCCTCCACACCTCCTTCACCCCCACCTCTCCTTTCTCTAAGATCCACTCCCTCTCCATTTCTTCTTCAAAAAAGAGCAGGCCTCCAAGAAACAACAGCCAGACAGGATGAAACAAGATACAATAAAACAAAGCAAAAGCCCTCATATCGAGACTAGATAAGCCTACCTGATAGGAGAAAAGAGTCTCAAGAGCAGGCAAAAGAGCCATAGATACATCCCCAGGAGTTTTATAAAAACATCATGCTAACAGCCATAACATAGACACATAAGACCTATTGTAGACCCATGCAGGCATCATGCTTGCCATTTCTGTCTCTGAGAGCTCATATGAGACCTGTTTAGTTGATTCCATGATCCATGTTCTTCTAGTGTCCTCTATCCCTCCATTTAATTTTAACACTAAGGTATTAGTAAAACACGTTAAATTTTTCTAAATAATGAACTCCTGAAAAATCCCCAAAGAGCCCTCTAAAAACAATAAAATATTGGTAGAATTTACTACAAGTAAAGAAAAAATAGATCTATAAAATTGCATCATGTTATCTTATTTTTAAGGCAAAAATATATAAAATTCTACTATTTTTGTCTCTATGTCTGTCATCCATGGATCTACCTGTCTGAGAAGAAAAACAAAAAACATAAAACTAGCTCTCTGCCCCAATTGCCAGCCAGCAGGGAAGGCTCCTTCAGGGAGGCTCCCCCACCAAAATCCCCCATTAGACCCTGTAATCTACAAGACCCACACTCTACCCCAAACATACTCATCCCCCTGCAACCCCAGTGGCTTCCTGAGACACAGAATCTGCCATATCTCACTGGACTTAGAGGTGGGTGACTCTTCTACCACCCAGAGGGTCCTGCTTCTATGACCTAGACCCTGAGACACAACCAGTCCCTGGGAACCCCCACCCATCTTTGCCCTAGTTGCCAGCCAGCAGGGAAGACTCCTGTGAGCAGGATCTCCCACCAAAACCCCCCATTGGAACCTGCAATCTGCAAAACCCAAACCCTACTCCAAACCTACCCTCCTCTCTGTGACCCCAGTATCTCCCTGAGAAACAGAATCTGCCAGCTCTCATCAGACAGATAGCTCTCATTGTACCAAGAGAGGTTTACTGGGGACACAGAATCCACCAACTCTGATTGGACCAAGAGCCCTGATAAGACCAAGAGTGGCTCCCTGAGACCCAGAATCAGCCAGTTCCAATTAGACCAAGAGCTAAGATTGGACCCAGAGTGGCCCTCTGACACACAGACACAGATTGGACCAAGAGCAACTCACTCTGAGAGAGACACCTCTTGTACCTATTGGAGGAAGAGTTGGGAAGACACCAGTACAAAAATACATACAACAACATAAAGAGCAATATGGCATCACCAGAACTGAGCAGTTCTGCAAAAGCAAGACCTGAACATCATAATGTAGAAGAAGTGGAAGAAAGCAACCTTAAAAATAACTTTATGAAGATGATAGATGCCTTTAAAGTAGAAATGAAAAATTCCCTTAAAGAAATTGAGGAAAAGACAGACCAAAAATTGGAAGAAATCAATAAATCCCTTCAAGAAAACCATGAAAAAGCAATTAAACATGTGAAGGAAACAGTTCAACACCTGAAAATTGAAATAGATGCAATGAAGAAGAGTCAAACTGAGGGAATGCTGGAAACAGAAAAATCTGAATAAATGAACAGGAACTACAGATGCAGAAATAACCAACAGAATACAAGAGATGGAAGAGAGAATCTCTGGTGTAGAGGATACAATAGAGGAAATAGATTCATCAGTCAAAGAAAACACCAAAGCCAAAAAAGTCATAACACAAAACATCCAGGAAATCTGGGACACCATGAAAAGGCCAAACCTATGAATAATAGGAATAGAAGAAGGAGAAGAAGACCAACTCAAAGGCACAGAAAATATATTCAACAAAATTATGGAAGAAAACTTTCCCAACTTAAAGAAGGAAATACCTAAGAAGATAAAAGAAGTTTATAGAACATCAAATAGACTAGACTCCCCCAAGTCCCCTCACCACATAATAATTAAACCCCTAAACATACACAATAAAGAAAGAATATTAAGAGCAGCAAAGGAAAAAGGCCAAGTGACTTATAAGGCAGACCTATCAGAACAACACCCAACTTCTCAATGGAGACTCAGAAAGCCAGAAGATACTGGACAGATGTAATGTAGACACTAAGAGACCACGAATGCCAGCCTAGTCTAATATACCCAGCAAAATTTTCAATCACCATAGATGGAGTGAACAAGACATTCCAAGACAAAACCAGATTTAAACAATATCTATCCACAAATCCAGCCCTACAGAAAGCACTAGAAGGAAAACTCCAACCTAAGGAAGTCAGATGCACCTATGAAAACACAGGCAGTAGATAAACCCACAACAGCAAATCCCAAAGAAGGAAAATAAACACACACAACCACCAAAAGATAACAGAAATTAACAATCACTAGTCATTAATATCCCTTAATATCAATGGACTCAATTCACCTATAAAAAGACACAGGCTAACAGAATGGATATGAAATCAGGATCCATCCTTCTGCTGCATACAAGAAACACACCTTAACATCAAAGACAGACACTATCGCAGAGTAAAAGACTGGGAAAAGACTTGCCAATCAAATGGACTTAAGAAGTAAGCTGGTGTAGCTATCTTAATATTTACCAAAATAGACTTCAAACTAAAATCAATCAAAAGAGATTGGGAAGGGCATTATATATTAATCACAGGAAAGATCCACCAATATGAAATCTCAATTCTGAACATTTATGCCCCAAATACAAGGGCACCCAAATATGTAAAAGAAACATTACTAAAGCTTAATTATACATCAAACCCCACATACTAGTAGTGGGAGACTTCAACACTCCACTCTTATCAATGGACAGATCTGCCAGACTGCAACTTAACAGAGAAATAAGGGACCTAACAGATGTTATGACTCAAATGGACTTAATAGATATCTACAGAATATTTCATCAAAACAAAAAGAATATACTTTCTTTTTGGCACCCCATTGAACCTTCTCTAAAATCAACCACATACTGGTCCCAAAGCAAATCTCAACAGATATAAAAATATTGGAATAACCTCCTGTATTTTATCAAACTGCCATAACTTAAAGTTAGATTTCAACAACAACAGAAATTACAGAAAGCCTACAATCACATGGAAACTGAATAATGGTCAACTGAATCACCAATGGGTCAAGGAAGAAATAAAGAAATTAAATACTTCTTAGAATTCAATGAAAATGATATACTACATACGCAAACTTATGGGACACTATGAAAAAAAGTAAAACTATAATAACATAACTTGGCTATTTAAAAATATTTTTATTAATTCTTTGAGACTATTATACATGCATAAAGCAGATGTTGATTATATTTATCCCATAATCCCTCATTACAACCCCTACCAGACCTACTCTCTCATCTTCCTACCCCTTCTCAACTTCATTTCTTACTCATCTACTTTCTTCTCCTTCTCCCCCTCCTCCTTCTCCTCTCCCTCCTCCTCCTCCTTCTTTTCTTGCTTCTCCTCCTCCTCTTCCTCATCTCCCCTTGCTCCTTGCTCCTCCTCCTCTTCCTTCTTCTTCTTTATGATGCCCATATACCTATGGGTGTGTGGCCACTAGAGTATGGTGACCTACCAGAAGCCACATCTTTTTTTGTTGTTTGTTTTTGGTTTTGGTTTCTCTGTGTAGCTTTGGTGCCTGTCCTGGATCTCACTCTGTAGACCAGGCTGGCCTCAAACTCACAGAGATTCGCCTGGCTCTGGGATTAAAGGTGTGTGCCACCAACGACCAGGCAGGAGAGATAGCTCAGCAGTTAAGAGCACTGGCTGCTCTTCCAGAGGACCTGGGTTCATTTCCCAGAAGCCACATCTTCAATAACTGATTCTTCCTGTCCCAGCAGATATCAATTGTCCATTATTTCTCAGTTGGGATGAGCACTCATAAGCCCATCCCCCTCCATGCCAGAAGGTTACTGGCTTGATCTTTTTTTTTTTTTCTTACGCAATCTCCAACTTCACATTTATTTAGGAATAGTCATTCTTCCCATGAAAGCAATATAGGAATTTTTAAAAATCTTTCTCCTTCTTCCCTTTTTTATTTGTTAAAAGGATACTGACTTCAGTAGTAGTAAACTGATCTCGAAGAAAGTCAAGGTCTTCCTCAAGAGAATCCAGATTCTTTGTGGCAGTTGATAAATTCTTTTCCAACAATGCCTGAGCTTCATCAATATCATATTCAAGCATTACATTAGCCCCCAACCACAGGCACACTTTATCAGTAGGGGGAACCGAAGCTTTGCAGTACAGGTTATCTGCCAGTAAGAATCTGGTCTCCATTGAATTGGTGGACTCTTTTTTCTTCTGCATGTATTTTAGAATTTCCAAAGTCTGTTTAATTTCAGGAATCTGACCTTTCAGCCTCCTTTTTTTTTTTTGAGCAAGGTTGAGTTCCATAAACTTATACTTCTGATATTGTTCATCCAGCTTCTTTAACACTGTATCTGCAGTCTCATTCCCAGGCTGCTTCATGAAAGAATCTACATCCTCCACAAACACCGCTTCAGGAATTCCTAGGTGGAGCCGCCGCCCGTTTCCAGCAGCAGCTTCTAAGCCACATCCGTCCTTAGCGGTGGCCATCTTAAGAAAATACTGGCTTGATCTTACACAGGCCTTATGTAGGCAATCATAGTTGCAATGGGTTCATGAATGAAGCAGGCATAACTTGGTTATTTTTGATAAGGTTATGAACAGTGGCTTTTGTCTTTTTAATAATATCATTTTATATTTTCCAATATATTGTTTATTGCATTTTTAAAATGAAACTATGCCACTGCAACTAAGATTTTTGTCAATATCTGGCTATTTCTTGAGTCAATTATTTTGCTTTTCTTACCCAATGTAGAATGAGAATCATAGTTATTCTGATGGTGGATTTTTACCATTTAACATACTATCTGTCCTGCAATGAATAGTCTAAATATTCAAGGCTATTAACATGTTGCTATTTTCACAAAGGGAACAAAGAATTTTGGACCAAGACCAAAGATCATCTACCTCCATTCATGCATTATGTTTAGAACTAAGAGGAGGTGAGAAGATACTATAGAGATCCCCATAATTATAGAGTAAAACAATATCTGTTTCGGTGAACATAAAATAGCCAATGAAAATTAAGAAAACAATACAAAAAATTCCAAGCAGACCCAAAAGAGCAGGCAGAGTCTATGTTACTTCAACTACACAGTACTAATTAAGAACAGATGTCTGAAACACCCACTTTAGAAATCTAACATCCTTAATATAGGGTAATATAGCATGGAACTTTGCAAAGTTGTCAGCTTCACCTAATATTCTAATTACCATATATTTCCTATCTTATGAAGGTTTTCATGTAGAAATAATTTAATTTCACTTTATAATTCTTTATTTAAAAATTAAAGCCACATTACAAAACAATAGTTCATTAGCTTTTTAAATTATAACAATATATTCTCTTGCATTTCCAGATATGCAATTTCTCTGTCATTGAGCAATTGAAAGAAATCAGATGAACCAATATTTTTTAAAGAGCTACCTAGTCAGTTTTGTAAAAGTATGGTGAAAAAGTATACTGAAACATTATGGAAATCTGGGAACAAAACTCAACTTTACACAACAGTATTTATCCACTGCTTTCTAAGTATACAGCCTTCTTCTGGACACCTTGACCGAACCATATAATCTTCTAAAAGTCACTTCATCATCGTTATCCTCAGTTTCCATAGTTGTAAAACTGTGTCTTAGTTACTCTTCTGTTGCTATGATAAAATACCCCCTTCTTCCACTCCCATTCCTCATCTTAGAGAATAAACAGTATATTTTGGCTTAGCTTTCCAGAGGAATAAGATCCTATCATGCTGGGAAGGTTTATCAGCAAGCAGTCGGCATGGTGCTGGAGTAGGAAGCTGAGAGCTCACATTCTTAACCCCAAGTAGGAAGCAGAGAAAAAACATAAAGCAGAACAAGACTTTAAATACTCAAAGCCCACCCTAGTGACTTAATTCCTTTAGCAAACCTCTGTCTCCCCAAAGTTTCACAATCTACCCTAACAGCATCTCAAACTGAGACCTATGGGGGACATTTACCATGATAAAATATTTTTCAAGGTTATTTTGAGTATTAGACAGGAATTTCTAATAATTTCATCACAAATATTCGAACAAAGCAGAAATGGACACATAGGCTGGTTCCATTTCCACTATATTGTGAATAGAGCAGCAATGAACATGGAAGCAAGGGTATATCCATTGGGGAAATGGAGTACTATGGTTTATATGTCCAGCAGTGTTATAGCTGAATCATATGGAAGTACTATTGTTAGCTTTTGAAGGAATCTCCACGAATTCAATAGGCACTGCACTAGTTTACACTCCCACCAACAGTGAATAAAGACTCTATTTTCCCCATATTCTTGCCAGCATTAATAATTATTTGTTTTCTTGATCATAGCTATTCTAAATTGAATAAGATGAAATCTTAAGATTGTTTTAATTTCCATTTTTCTGATGGATAAGAGTGCCAAACACTTTTTTATATATAATTTTTTATTAAAAAATTTTTCTTTCCTTTTACATACCAACCCCTGTTCCCCCTCCCTCCTCTTCTCCAGCTCCTCCACACCTACCCCCATCCCACTCCCATCCTCTCCTCATAGAGGGTAAGGCCTCCCTTGGGTAGTCAACACAGGCTGTCATACTATGTTGGGGACAGACCTAGCCCCTCCCCCCTGCATCAAGGCTGAGTAAGGCATTGCACCATAGGGAATGGGGTTTAAAGGAATTTCTTATCTATTTTGTTTCTTCTTTTGTGAACCCTCTGTTCATTTCCATTGACCATTTGTTTAAAACCTGGTTGAATGTCTTCGTGGAGTGTAATTTCTTAAGCTCTTTATATACTCTAGACATTAAAACTCTCTCAGATGTATAGCTTGCATGAATGTTTTCCCCTATTCTTTAAGCTGCCCCTTCACTAAATTGACGACTTCCTTTGCATTACAGAAGCTTTTGAATTTCATGAGGTCTCACTTGTCAATTATTGACCTATTTACTGAGCACCTAGAGTCCTCTTCATAAAGTCTTTACCTATGCCTATATCTAAATATATTCTGTATTCTATCCTATAGTGGTTTCAGAGTTTGATCCATTCGGAATTGATTTTTGTGCAATGTGTGAAATAAGTGTGAAGTTTCATGCAGAGATCCTGTTTTCCAAGCACTATCTGTTGAGGATGCTGTCTTTTCTCCAATATGTATTTTGGGTATCTCTGTAAAAAATCAAGTTGACTATCATCATATGAACTGCTATCTTGGTCCTCTATTCTACTCCAATGATCTATGCATCTATTTTTGTGACATTATCATGCTGTTTTTATTAGCATGGCTCTGGAGTATAACTTGAAAACAAGTATTATGATACGTCCATTAGTTTCATATTATGCAGGATTTCTTTGGTTATCTGAGGCCTTTTCTATTTCATGTGAATGTTAAGGTTCTTTTTTTTTCAATTGCTGTAAAGACTTTAAATTATGAGTCAATGTTCCATTCATGCTCAGACAAGAAACTATAATTAAACACAGTATACTACACACAAAAAGGAGAAATAAAAATAAGAAGGGGTATTATTAAGAAGTGAGAGATGTGTATAATGGAGAGGAATGGGACTGAAAATTACTAAAATTAATCATATAAAAGTATAACACTCTCAAACAATTAAAAAATTAAAGACGAACCCAATTGGGACAGATGACTCAGCAGTTAAGAGTGTTACTGCTCTTGCAGAGGACCAGAATTCAATTCCTAATATCCATATCAGGCAGCTCACAACTGTCTAAAAATACAGTTCTAGCAGATCTGACATCTTCTAGTCTCAGCAGGCACCTGTACACATGTAGTACACAGGCACATACACACATTATCTTAGTCATTTTTCTATTGCTGTGAAGAGACACCATGACCATAGCAACTATTATAAAATAAAGTACTTGTTTGAGGGCTTGTTTACAGTTTCAGAGAGTTAGTCCATTATCTTTGTAGCAAGGAGCATGGTAGCATGCAGGTAAGCATGGCCCTGGAGCTGAGAGTTTTAAATACTGATACACAAGCAGCAGAGAAAGAAAGAGAGAAAGCCTGTGCCTGAAATGGGCTTTTGAAACCCCAAAGCCTACTCCCAGTGACACACTTCTTCCAACAAGGCTACACCTACTCCAATAAGGCCATGCCTCCTAATCCTTCTAAAATAATGCCACTCTCTGATGACTAAGCATTCAAATATATGATCCTATGAGGGGTCATTTTTATTCAAACCAATATACATAAATTTAAAAAAATTAAAACACAGCACAACTAAAATATAGGTAAAAAAACTTAAACACATTTCTCTAAATAAGATACATAAATGGATAATGAGATCATGACAAGATGCTCAACATCCTATTCATCAGAGAAATGAAAATCAAACCATAATGAACTATTATTTCAATACCAATTAGAATGGCTGCAATAATACTTTTATCACTTACATTATCTTTTCTTGTCCCTTGTATAATAGTATTTGGTGAGAATGTGGAAAAACTTGAAAAAACATAAATATATTAATTTGCTGACAAGAATGAAATATAAGAGATATTTCTATTTAAACACAGGTGGTGGTAATGCTAATAATGAAAGCAAACACATGGGCCTAATTATGTATCCAGCACCACTATAGAACCTTAACTATACATGCTATATACCAAGCACCACTGTAGAACCTTAA
>CABHPH010143623.1:63899-97746 GCA_902168325.1 Peromyscus nudipes
CACCACTGTAGCACCTTAACTATACATGCTATATACCAAGCACCACTATAGAACCTTAACTATACATGCTATATACCAAGCACCACTGTAGCACCTGGTATACATGTTATGTAACAAGCACCAATGTAGTACCTGAAGGAGGAATAGGAAGTGGGAAGAAAAAGAAAGAGGGGGAGGAGGGGGAGGGAAAGAAAGATAAAGGGGAGGAAGAGAAGGAGAGAGAATAGAGTGAGGGAAAGTAGAGGGAGGAGGGAGGAAAGGAGGAAGGCAGAGAATGAAAAACAGAGAGATAGCTAGATGGATGGATGGATGGATGATAGAGAATCTTAATCCAGTTGCCTTCAAGAGATATGACAGCACCTGATGGACTTGACTTATGGGAAGGGAAAGATATAAATGTCCTAGTCATAAGGCTAGGAAGATGGCTTAGTTGGTAAAATGCCTACTGCATAAGAATGAATCCTGTGTTTGAATCCTCAGCACCCCTGCACAAAGCCAATGTGGTGGAATGTATCTGTAGTCACAATCTGGAAGAATGGAAAAAGGAGGACAGCTGGAGCTCATTGGCCAATTTGCTTAGCCTAATTTATGAGCTGCAAGTTAGATGAGAGACCCTAGCTCAAGTAAATAAGGTGGAGAGAAATTGAAGAAAATACACAGTGTTGGTCTCTGGCCTTCACAATCACATGCACACAAACACACATGCATACATATATTGTTTTACAGAATTGCCCTACTTATCAAGAGTAATCATAATCACTTTCATTTATGAAGTATACATGGACCACACAGAACATTTCACATATTCATTGTTACTTAATTTTCATGACTAAAGAACTTTTCCTTTCTTTCTTTCTTTCTTTCTTTCTTTCTTTCTTTCTTTCTTTCTTTCTTTCTTTCTTTCCTTCTTCTTCTTTTTTTTTGCTCTAAAGAACTTTTTCTAATTCACATTGCAAATTGCAAATGGCAAAACAGGTTCAGATACCTTACTTGCCCAAATCTGCACAGCTAATGTATGACAGAATCAGAGTATGAATATAACTGTATATGATCCAGGTGTTCATATATATATATATATATATATATATATATATATATATATACAGTCGAAACAAGCGTTCTTTTTGACATGTCATGTAAAATACCTATGGTATAACTGCTTCACTGAAATCCTTAATGAAGTATTATTTGCTATGTCAAAAATAAATAGGGAACTTGTTACCATCCCTGCACAGAAGCAGACTTATAGTGTCGTATATTCCCATGACAAAATAGTGGCTAGGTGGTTGAGATTTTGATTGTTGTCTGTAGCCAGTTATCCTTTCCTTCTGGACATACTTCTACACTGCCTTTGCATTCTGGTGAGGCAATGTGATTATTTCTAGCCAATAACTTATGAATGAAAAGGACACTTCTGAACTGAAGCACTTAATTGTTGTATGAGACCCTAAAGCATTCTTTCTTCCTGATGTGGTAACTGGGGATCCTTGTTTGTCAAATGGTATACTGACAAAATGGTATGAATTTCTTCAGCTGGTGCCCAAAATAAATTTTCAGAGGAGAGCAAGAAATTGATCTATGCTACCTGAGCACCAGAAATGAGAAAGGAACACTGTTGTGTTTACTAAGATGGAGGGGCAAAACCAAGCCCTTAATGCCTAATAAAAGGTAATGATAAGCAATAGACTCAAGCAAAGCTAGTTTTGGTTCCAAAGTTATAATTTCTAGAATATAATATTAATATTAAAAAACAAATTTAAGAACAATTTTCTAAAATGATATCTGTACATCTGAAGCCATACACAGAGTGAAAGGTGTATTATTTTATAATGATTAAAATAAAGCCAAATGAAAATGGAAAAGAAGATTGCATAGTGTCTTTGATGACTTGTGACAAGAAGTAAGATTTGCTTTCTGAATAAAAGAGATTTTAGGTATTATTATGTAGAATGTGAATTATGATCACTACAATTTAGGTCTGCAATCAAATCCTTGTACCTGTAAATATTACCTTATTTGCAAAGAATCTCTATAGATGTAAGTAAATTAAAATTCCAAAATGAGATCTGTTTAGATTATGCCACTGGCCCCAAATCCAACAAGCACCCATACATATATGGAGATGATGTCAGAGTAAAAACCGAAGCTAGAGGTGTGGCCACAGAGTCAGAGGAGGCTAAGGAATTCATGATATAGAGGCCTTAAGACTAGTACAGCTCTACAGATGCCTTGATTCCAGACTTCTGGCTTCCAGCACCAAGAACAAATACATTCTTTTTGTTGTTTTAAAGCTCTCTGTTTTGTAGCCATTTGTTGTAAAAGTCCAAGGTAACCAAATTGGCTTGGGATATACTTCATCATAACAAGAATGTGGGAAGCAACTATGATGAAGTTTTGGTTCTTCATTATTGGAGGGACCCAAATGTGCTTGTCATTTTCATTTTTATTTCTCTCCATCTTTTTACTTTCTCACAGTAAATTTTAAAATGTGAATTCTACTTGGTTCATCTTACACAATTATGTTTGTATTCTCTCTCCCTTTCCCTTCCCTCCCTCCCTCCCTCCCTCCCTCCCTCCCTTCCTCCCTCCCTTCCTCCCTTCCTCCACATTTGACTATTGCGTAAGGGACTAAACTTGTGAGAACAGACAGTGTTTGGCCTGTAACCTTCTTGCTGTAAGTGTTCCACCACTATGATGACTTCGAAAAGCCTCAGTGATTGACTTCCACCTTGATTAATAGTCTTAATTCTCAAGTCCTACAATTTTCTGACTCTTATCATGTTTTAGATTACCTATAGTTTGCCACACAAGAAAATAAGTTTTCACATCTTCCCTCCTGATATTTCCTTCACATAGACTGTTTTGAGATCTAATGTCCTCCCATCTCCTTCAGCTCCAGTTCAGATGAGTGTTTTGGAAACCTCCCGATTGCTCAGATAGCACTAACTTACTCTTTCTTTGTACCCTCCAGGCACGTCGGTAATAAAGGATTCTAATACTTGACACTGCATTTTAGTTGATCTGTTTTTGTCAATCTTTGCTTATAAAAGCAGTAGCTGCTAAACCTTGATTACATATATATCCCCAAATAACTCACAGTTGTCTATACATAGACAGGCAATAGTACAAAATGCTAGCTGGATAAATTCACAGATGACTTACTTCATAACTCAGTGAATCTTATCCTGAGCTTCTATATATTCCAAACATCATACTGCACTATCAAGTCAATGCAAAAGACCCCCAAAGGAATTTTTAACAGCATTAACCATCAGAGAAAAACTTCTTAAATTGTCCTACAAAACAAATGAAAGAAAGTACAAACCTCAGAGCTGCATTAACAATAGAGAACTCGTCTTACCTTTCAGTTTCTACTCACCACATTAGCTAAAGTCTAATACCCAGCACTCTATGACATTCTGAGTCATCCCTTGACAAAACCTTGCACAACTGCCAATAGCATGGCATACAACTTGTGTCCAGAGCCACCTGTACAGACTATTTCAAGGAGAAAGACAAAGAGCATACAGCAACCATTCCTTTCCTCTTGTTATCAAGGTTGTCCTGAAAACTAACTGAATGTCCATGTTTGGGGGAATTAGAAAGTGCTAAGTTTATTTCCTTAAAACAAAGTGAGTCCTAGAAGAACAGACATGCAGGATTGGCCTACTTTACAATGTAATGTTCCATCTGACTTAACTCTCTAATCTCCTTCTCATAGGGACAATTGTCATTGTAATGGGTCACTTGTATGATCTAGCATAATCATCTCATCTCAAAATCCTGAGTGTAATTGCATCTGCAGAGTCCTTTTTGCTATGTAAAGTAACAGACTCAAGGACTTTGTATAGGATATGAACATCTTTGGAAGTCTCTTATTCTGTCTGTCATAATTATGTATTTCCTTATTGTATTTGAGTCTCAATTCCCTTATAATATAAAGTGGGTGTAGTCATATTGATTAACTCGTCTACTTAAATAACTTACTTGAATCAAATCTAGATTCAGCTTTCTTATTATATTAGTGCTATTATATCAAAATAACAGAGACTGGATAATTTATAAACTAATAAAATTTATTTCTCATAGATCTAGATGCTGTAAAATCCAAGATCAAGGTGTCTTACTAGACTGTATCAGATACTTGTTCTTGTCTGCTTCCAAGATGGAACCTTTTTGATGCATCCTTCAGTGTTGGAGACTGACCCAGGCCTGTGTGAATTAGATCTATTGTGCTTTGAATTTCTGCTAAGAGGCTTGCAAAGACAGGATGGCCTTGGCCTAACTAAGAAGTATACTTTTTAGATATAGCCTTGAACAGTAATCAGCCAGCTGCAGAGCCTTGGACCAAAGAGACCTCGCCTCCCCCCTTCACTCTGACTTCTTCTGAAAATTTTCCACTCTCCTTTCTCTGCTCCCCCTCCCTGCTTAAAACCCTGTATAAAAGCATCAGTAATTCAGTTAATAAACGGAGCCTTGACACGACTCAGATTGACTCAGTGTCTCATTTGTGCTTGGCTCCCTTTCCTTCTTCACCCTTGGCTTTCAGGTGTTTCCCGGCTCGAGACCCACGAATAACTGGACCTGCAGGACGGGTCACTTCAGCAGATCAAAACACTGTGTCCGGACAAGATGGAAGGGCCACAAGATGTTTTTTTCAACTTCAAGCCATTTTATTAAAGTGCTAATCCAATACATTAGGACAAAGGTCTCACAACTTACTTGTCTCCCAAAGGCCAACCTGCTGAATGTTGTTACACTGAGAATTTCATTTCCGCATGACTTTTGAAGAAGCCACCATCATCTAAGCCACAGCAACAGTTATTTGAAAACAGTGATTAAAACTGAATCATAACCTCTCTGCAACTGTTAGGGAGTGAGGAGTGTGGTCAGGAAGTATGTCAAGGCAATCTACTGACAAGAGACTGTTATGGGTAGAGTTCCCCAGCTGCTAAGGAAGAGAAGACATTTCTGTTTTCAAAAAAAGACCCAAGTATGTCATAATAACAAGCCCAAGTGTCTCGCAGCACATTGTCCCCTAAGGAAGGAAATTAACAACAAATCTAAGGGAAAAGGAATGGGAGAGAGAAATGAGCCCCTCTGTAATCACCTGGGAAGCTGTAGTCCTGGGGTCCCCAGAGGCCATGCCTTCCAGTACACACTTAGAACTGCTGGGAAGAAAATGATTAAAATAGAAGAAGCCAATATGCCCTTCCTGTTCATGAGCTAGGCTTCCATTTCAAGTTTCAATTTCACTTGAGCAGCGATAGTTGTATATTCACAAACACATACTGGTTAAAATAAGTATTAGGAAAAGAGGAGAGGCCTACTGGATAAAAGAAACATGGTGTTTCACTTAAACTTTGCCACTAATTTACTAATTTTAAGCAAACCTCTCCTTTGCATTAGCTTTCTTAGGCATAAACCCTGAGTTGTGCTGTACTAACTTGCCACAAGCTTTTAGTATCAGATCTTGATTTTGGTTTCTCTTTTGTTCTCTCAGACTTTTCCTCAGAGCCCACACCTACGTTCATGACTTGCCCACACCTACGTTCATGACTTTGATCCTCTCAGAAGCTATGGAAATTGTAGCCCTGGCTGTGTATAGCCATTTCTACTGCATCTCCTTCTACTACCATCTCACTCAAAGTGACCAAACCTGGACATTCTAACATTCAAGTCCCTTTTAATCCTATGTGGTTATCTGATATTTGTTCCCATTATTCTCCCAATATCTTCCAATTCATGGCAAATTAGGCATGCAAACCATTCCCCCAATCAGCCTGTTATCTCAGCTAAATATTCCAAGGATCTAAGTTCAGTTTTGTCCCTTCACGAGATGAAATGGCTTTCTTTCTGTGTCCTGTTAGTGTAAGGTGCTCAATTTCCCATCGTATGCATATTTAAAATTATGATGAAGAAACATTTAGTACAATTTCCTGTTTTATTAAGGGAATCAGTGCAGTTGTTTCAATGCCAAGAGCATCAGAGCAGCAGTGAGAACTGTTAGGTTCAGACTCTGAAGATCTGACAAACTGTGACTACACCACTAAACAGCCTCTCGTTTTCCCAACTAAAAATCACACATGCAGATGTTGTTCATGCTATTTCCTTTGTTTCCTAAAATTCTACTACTTTTCAAGAATAGCCCCCATTGACGCCTCCTATGATAAACTGACTCTGCCCCATCATATGCTACGTTTCTATCACATCCTTGAGTCTGTCTCCTGATATATTTTCTTGAAAACATATGCATCTCTCTCATTCTTCCTCAGGGCAGACATGATAATTAAATCTGCAGGACTTTTTCCAGTGCTCATCAACAAGAAAGTAACCAGAAAATGTGTGTTGAATGAATTTGTGATATTATGGAAAACTGGGGAATAAAAAGAAAGGTGGTAAAGTTAGAGATCCTTGTTTTATTCTTGGTGACATTTCCTATTTGGAACCAGCAAGGTAGCTACATAACCTCTTTTAAAATTCTTTTGAGAGAAAAAAGCCCTCGTGATATAAAAGCATTTAAACAATGTTTAGAGTTTCATTTGTCTTTTAGACTCTAAGTATAATAATGCTATTTAGCATTTCTATAGCATTTAACAATTCCAAAGAACTATTCAGTGTTAATTAGATAATCCTAAGGCTCTGTAAGGCAGGCCAATATTATGATCCTCTCTGAAAAGTTAAGAAAATGAAAATTCAAAGGTGTTTTGGCTCCCGTTTCAGTGCATGAGAAACTGCTGAATGTTATTACAAATATAAAACAGTGTCTCAGAATAGTGTTTAATAAAGGTTAGGAGCACAGCATAGGAAAGCAGTTGAAGTTTCTCATTTCACTATGGGCCAACATATAAAAGGTGCTAGATATGACATGCCAGCTTCTCCCATAGTCCCCGTGGCCCCTCCCCCTCCTCCCTATGCCACCAAAGTTAATTTTCCTGACCAGAAAGAGACCTAGAATTCAAACAGAAAAATTCATCAAAAAATTCAGACACATTGGATAGTACATTTATGGCAACAATACAGATTTCAGCGCTAAAGATTAGCCAGTGTTTGACAGGTCACTGGCTTGCTCAGAACTAATTCAGGGACAGAAAAGCAGTGAGCACACTGAATTGTTGCCAAGAAATCAGTGACATCAGCTAAAAATCTGTGTATGCCTGTAGTCCTAGCCCCTGGGAGGCAGAGGCAAGCAGATCTCTGAGTTCGAGGCTAGCCTGATCTACAGAGTGAGTATCAGGGGACAATCAGAACTACAGGAGAAAACCTGTCTAAAACAAACAAACAAATAAAACTGAGCTTATCTCCAAAGGATTTCACCCTTATGACTATTTCTACTTAAAAAGGGAAGCCACCAACCTAATAGTGATCCTAGGCCATCTGCCCCTACACCTTTCTATGGTGATATTTTCTTTTGTACCAAAATGTTATTTGTATGTTAATAAATAAAGTTGCCTGGGAGTCAGAGCTATTAGCAAGCCATAGGAAAGCAGGGCAGTGGTGGTGTACGCTTGTGATCACAGCACTTGGTAGACAGAGCTAGGTAAGTCTCTGTGTGTTCAGGGATACAGCCAGCATTGGATACACATGCCTTTAATCTCAATACCAACCATAGAACACCTGGAGGTCTATACAGACAGGCCGTGATGAGGCAGTCCTGTGGTTGGGTTTACAACCAATGAGAAGGCAGAACAGAGACTATATAAAGACTTTAACACAGGAAGTACCTCCTCCTTAGGAGAGGTAGGATCACTGCAGGAGGAAGGGTAAGGTTTTTAGCTCTTAGCTCTGACCTCTTGGCTTTCTTCTTTGCATTGGTTCTGTGTTTCTTATTTATAAGACGGTTGGTTACATCTACACCTTTCTACCCAAATCTCATGTGAAATTAAATGGTAGATGCCATTTTTAAGGGCGGAATGTCATCCTCCTTCCTAGAGTTCAATATGCTCGTGCTGTGGAGCATGAGACCAGATGGTGACTACACAAGTGAAGGAAATAGTAATCAGGACTAGTAATCGGGATAAAACTGCTTTTGAGGGGCTAAAGAGATGGCTCAGAGGCTAAGAGCACTGGCTACTCTTCCAGAAGTCCTGAGTTTAATTCCTAACAACCACATGGTGGCTCACAACCATCTATAATGAGATCTGGTGCCCTCTCTGGCCTGTAGGCATACATGTGGGCAGAATACTGTATACATATCATATAAATAAAGCTTTTTTAAAATTGCTTTTGAATCAAATAGAGTAAGTGCATGATGCCTATAGATACTTAAGTTGATTCACTTTAATTTGATTACGCATCTCTGCAAAAAATTCTCTGTGTTCTTACTTCCCGAGAATAATGAGATAAATAAGACACCACTCCAATACTCCACATCCTCCCAATCTATCTCAGGATTCTGGAAAGTAGTGGTTCCAAGTACATCAACAATACCTGGGATGCTTTTTAAACATGAAGAATCTAAGGTCTCAGTGAAAACTTACTGGCTATCAGTACAAATTCCTAAGGAGCCCCCCCCAAAAAAATCTGTTTGTTTTATAACTATGTCTCTAAAGTAATTTCTATGCACATTAAAGTTTGGGACCACGAGAGGTAGAAAAGGCAGGAAATTACTTAAGACTGAGCCAGTGTGGTGTAACAAAAGAGCCCAGCCTTGGACTCAATCAAGCCTGCTTTCAAATTGACTATTTCCTAGTGATGTACTCTCTGACCTTTGGTCTCTTTTTCTGTAATCAAGAAGGCACAGGACCTGCTTTAGAATGTTGGATAAATATGCTTTCTGGTGAGGCTTCTTAAACTCAAAATAGTAGCACTTTTTGAGATAAAGTGCTATTGACAAAATGTACAATTCTTTAAAAGTATAACTCCTAACAAGGAATTAAAAAGAAGCAAGAAGCCTGTATAAGCCAATAGACAGTAAAGACAATGAAACAAGAATTAAAAGCCTTTCATTAAGTAAAATACTGCAGCAGATATTTTATAGGTGAGTTCCAACCAATTTTCAAGTAACAAATAACTCCAGACAATAGAAAAGAGATTGATTCCATCATTCAGTGGAGCTTCTGAAGGTTTTATGCCAAAACCTAGAAACAATGCTAAGATAAAGAAAAACATCAATTCATGTTACTCATGGGTATTGGTGACAAAGTCATGGCTGTCCTGGAACTTGCTCAGTAGATTGGGCTAGCCTCTAACTCACAGAGATCTGCCTGTCTCTGTCTTCCAAGTGTTAGGATTAAAGGTGTGAACCACCACTGCCCATCTAATATTTTTAAACAAAACATAATTATAGTACATTCTCATTGTGAAATACTATGCAATAATGAAAAGTCAGTGAACTATAGTATAAGAAGTAACTGGTAACAACATTAAATGTAAGAATCAAATCTTAGAAGAGTGCCTACTATATGAAATTATGCTATAGAATTCCATAAAAAATAAAAGTAAACAATATGTTCTTTCCACATATGATGGGTGATGTCGTTCTGTATGCTGTGAATATGTGTTGCTCTGATTGGTTGATAAATAAAGCTGTTTGGCCAATGGAGAGGCAGAATAAGGTTAGGTGGGACATTCCAATGAGAGAGAGAGGAAGGAGAAAGACAAAGCAGAGAGATGCTGCTAGCCACTGCCAGAAGAAGCAAGATGTAAAAGTACTGGTAAGTCACAAGCCACATGGCAAAGTATAGATTTACAGAAATGGATTAATTTAAGATATAAGAGCTTGCTAGCAAGAAGCCTGCCATGGCCATAGTTTAAAAATAATATAAGCCTGTGTGTTTATTTGGATCTGAGCAGCTATGGACCAGGTGAGACACAGGAAAACATTCAGCTACACACATAGTTTAATAGTAAATATATTAAAATAAAAATAAAATTGAGGATAGCAATTATCCTCAGGGCCAAGGCATAGAAATGAAGAACAGAAAGACAAGTGAATTGTTGTTAATATCCTTTTGCTTAATTGGGAAAGAAGTCCTTGAGTAATCAATGCATTATAAAAATAATAAGTAAGAGTAAATTGACCATATATGATCAATAATGATAGTATATATAATTGAATATATACATCTAAAGTATTTGTAAAACATAAAACTAAAGATCATATTTTTTCAAATTTAAGAACACTGTGGATAAGACAGATATAATTAGATTCATGCTAAAAGTCCTGGTTCACATTGGCCATGGTCAATTTGATCCACCTGAAAAAACATGCCATTATTTAAATTAGCTAAGATTCTTTTATAGAAGTATATTATAAAATCCGGCCCAGAGAACTTTGACCAAGCCTGGGATTCCCACTGATTTTGTATCCTGAGTGAAAGCAGATGAAGTACTCGGCAATAGGCCAGATGTTGGGATCCAGTGAAGTATTCAAAGGAGTCTAGATTTAATTCTGTCTAGCCACTATCATTTGCTGCCTATATAGCCATGAATAATAATTATAAGTAAAACCACCCTGAAGTTTTGCATAGGCTAGTATCTTATTTTCATACATATTATTTCCATTCTATACACACAAGCCTATGAATAGAAACCATGCATACAGCTGTGGCAAGCACTGTACTTCAAGTACATAGACAAGGAAATTGTAGCCAAAGAAATGAAGATTAATTGATCTAAAATCTATGTCCAAAACAGCTCCTTCAGAGCCAATATTTAGCTTGTTCTCTCTCCTGTATCAAGATATCTTCAGCCTCTCTCCTTGGTTCTGAAACCAGATATTTTGAGAATCATTTGACAATTTGCATCATTGAAAATATTAATTCCCTTAAGCTCATGTTACTTTTGAAAGTAAAGACACAGCAGGCAAAATGACTAAAGTATTGTAACAATCATAATTCAGATAAAAGTCTATATTTATCAAATGACAGATACTAGGAACTACATAGACTGCCATAGTTAAATCATGTGCTAATGTTTTCACTTTATACATAGAGAAAGGGATACAGAAGTTTTAACATGTAATCATCAAGTGGACAGAATTTAAACCCGGGGCATAATATGAAGTACATGTTCTTCAACACTGTTTAAGTGGATCTATAATGGCCACAGTTTTTCTCCTTGGGAATTGGACTCCTTCTTCCTGACTAAGTCCTTGGTGACAGAGCAGGCTGTTTGCCAAAGGAAGTATGAAAAAGTATTTCTAATCTGTTACGTAAGGAAGAAGAATGCCTAGATAATGAGAGTGAGGAATTTCAAAAGAAAATTCCTACAATCAGCAGACTTTATCTTCATGCCTGGTTCTATGTTGACTGACAGCCAACGCCAACTCGGGGCTAAGAAACAGCCAGACCTTCTGTCCAAGAGGCTCTGACACTTTTTTGTATTACAGTAGGCAAAGCATTTTATCTCTGAATATACATAGCCTTGACTCTTAGGAATATACCACAGTCCACTTGACCTTCATTTTACTGTCTGATAAGCATCTGAAATTTCAAAGGCAATTTTTGATATTTTACTCTCAAGATATACTTTCCCATCAGCTTTTCTCAGTGGATGAAACTCCCATTCACTCACCTACTAAAACTAAAAGTCTGCGAGTACCCTTTAATGCCTCTCTCTTTGCCCCACCTAGACAAGTCATATTGACACAACCACCAATTATACCTAAAGCCTGTTTGCTTCTCTTTCTATTAATAAGACTCTACCCAAGGCACTGGTATTTCTTATATCAGTAGCTGCAATAGTTTCCTAACTGGTATTTCAATATTTTCTATATATAATCAATTCCCCACATACTATGAAGGGTGACTGTTTTAAAAAAAAAAAGTTAAACTATGTCATTCCAATATTTAAAATATGTGATTACCTCCTATCAAGTGTAGAGAAAACGTATATTTTTATTTTAAGCTAAAAGGGTCTAAGAAATCTAGCCTTTCCTATCTTTCCAGTTTCACTTCAGACTCTCTTCTCATCATTCACTGCTTTCCTACAACTTTGTACGTTTTCCTTTTTCTAAAGGAAAATATGACTGAGTTCTGCAAAGAAACTTCACACACATGTTATATAAAACCATTTTGGGCATGTGTGCACATGTGTGTGAGTTAAGTAACTGGTTTGCACATTTATGGACCCTAAAATGTTTGAGGCTGTGTATCAAGTAAGCTAGAAACCCACGATGTCTAATGACTTTGTTGTAGCCCTGCTCTAAAGAGCTGAGAGCCAATAGAGTCAATGTACACCCTCCAGTCTGAGTCCATGTTGCAAAGAAAAAGAAAGACTGATGCCCCAGGTCTATGGCAGTTAACAAGAGACAGTGAATTGCCGTAATCAGCAGTCTGTTACAGGCAAGAATTCATATGCTATTCACTTCTGTTGCTTAATTAGATGAAGTTCTCATGCAGTGGGGAAGCATCTTTTGCTTTACTCAAGCTGATTCAAATGCTAATATCATCCAGAAATATCCTCATAGATACACTAAGACTAATGTTTAATATGTAGGCATTCCTTATCCCAGTCAAGTTGACACATAAAATTAATCTTTGTAAATCACAGAGATTATTTTTTCACTTTAAGGTCTGTTTACTTACTATTCTCTCAGCTTGTAATTATAATCCTTCAGCCACTGCTAAAACTGGCTCTTTCTTGACATTTGGCTGAATTTAAATGTTTTATCTTAACTAATACTTCTATGATCATCCAACCCAAAGCCTCTGTATTTTACAAAGTATAATCCTTGTGTTTCTTTATGTCTCCTCCTATTAGAATATTAGAATGTAAGGTTAATGAGAGGACGACTTCTGTTCGTTATTCAGATATATTTACACAGTGCCTAGAAGAGTTCCTGACATATAGGCGATGTCAATATGTGTTTACAGGTGCAACAGATCTATCAAATAATGATGATAATAATTACCACACAAAATAATTTCTTAGTTTGAAGCAGGTGTTCAGAACATGGTCTTCTTCCATGAGAGATCATAGTATAATTAAGTCCAAGATTAATATAAGGTTTATTAACTTTTTCTATCCAGTCAAAGTACAAGCTAAACAAATGTATTACTTCTTGGTGCCTTGGATCTTGATATGAAAAACAGACATTTAAAACCCTACCTTGAAAGATGTCAGAGCTTAGATGAGATGGTGTGTTAAACACTTACACATATTAGGTTCTCTTATTCTCTTAGTTGCCAGACATCTCAAATGAGATAGCTGGTAGGAAATGTGCTTTATAAACTGTGAGGAGCTAGTTTGCTGTAGGTTTAAAATTCTCAAGCAGAGATCTGCAGACAGACAGATGAAGTCAGAGTCATTAGATTCTGGCTGTCAAATAAAATATGTTTTAAAATATAAATTTTGGGCTTTTCAGCATCAAACAGGAGCCTTCCTGCCAGAAAGCAGCACAAGGCTCTACCCAAAGCCATTAACACCACACAATCCAGGCTTGGCAAAGTTAGCCCTCATGTTGGCAGTCAGGATTTTCAATTAACAGATGGGTATCTGGCTTTTCAAGCGCTTTAGGGCAGGACTTCAGATGCTCTCAGTAAAATACTTGTATGCCCAATAGTCCAGTGGCCATTACATCCTTATTGTTCACACCTGCTCATTTAGGTAGCTGGAAGCTCTTCCAGCAGGAGAGAAAGTGAATCCCCAGGGCAACATCTGATGTTTAGTACTTTCCTCCACAGTAGAGGCTTCTATTACCTAGAACTAGATTATTCATTAGACTTTCCTCTACAAATGCATGTGGATTTTCAATAATGAGAAATGGTGCATAGTCTTTGCCTTCCCTGAATTGTAAAACCTGATTATCAGTGAAGACACACTCTGTGACTCCTGTTTTGGCTGCAGAATGCCAATTTCCACTGGGTCCTATTTCTACAATTATTTAACATTTATTGAGCACCAATAATGCACCGAGATCACTCTCTCTTTAATCTTGTCATTAATGATCCATCAGACTCCTGTGGGTGGTGGAAAGAAGGAAGAACAAGGTAATTATCAGTGTAGTGTTCAATCTGAATCAGTTAAATTGCCCGAATTATTGAAGTTTAGCTACTCAAGTAAGAAGGTGCCCAAATTTCTGCAAAGGAAAACAAAGGCATCTATCTAATTGTCTTTAAAAATCTAAGAGGAGTAAGGAGGAGATAGTAGACTGGAAACAGAAAACAAGTTTGGGCATTTATAAAGGAAGTCAAAAGTGCTTAAAACAAGAAATGGATATTTCTTAAAGAATATAGAATATATATTTTAATCTTTGTTCATTCAGTTCCTTTGTCTGAAACATGCTTTTCACCCCACTTCTGCATATCAAAATTTTATTTGTTAATAGGAAGTTAATATAAAGTTTAATAGTTAATATAAAGTTTAATAGCAGCATATCCTTATGATTTCAGATACTTGGGTATCTTTTCAGATAAGTCTCTTGTCTTTAATTCTGAAACTCTACGTGGTACCTATGTCCTGGGTATTCTATCTAATAAATAATTTTCAATTTCATTTTCAGAGGAGAATGATTTATTTCCCTCTACAATTTTGTTCTACATCCTCTATGAAGCAAATGAGCTAGTCTGGTCCATGTTTATGTCATGTGTCTGAATCAAAGCACATTCAAAAGTAAAGATCCAACTAAATTGTAACCCCACCCTTCCCCCAAATGGCTGCTCTGGCAATCAGAATCAGCTTAGGTAAGATATGTTTAGAAAAGAGCACCTGGAGAAATACCTGAAAGTAGTGCAAGAAACCTTCACTGAATCATAAGACATGCGATCTAGGCACAGGAGATAAAGGCTCTAGGCTGTTCTGAACATCTTTGGTAACCACCTGACACAACCTGGGTCTCTAGTATGTAGTATTTGAACAAATAGAGTTCCATCAAATTTGCCAACCTCCAAAGGTTAGGAAGCTTCAAAAAAAGTATAATCATCAAAATCCAGGCCGGATAACTAAGCATATTATTCAAGGGAATAACTTGAGCAAATACAGTGAATTGCTTTTGTGTGATTTTCTCCTTGAATATAAATCTTGTATTTAGAATTGGTAATGGGCAAGAGATAACCCCTCTGAACCACTTAAGGCAGAGTGCATTGTTACTGCTGGCCTTTATCTGGATAATCAAATAATAAAGTCAAACCAGCAACCAAAGGCAAGCTCCCAAGCTGGCTCTAAAATACTTTCAATGTTATTTGTTCAGTAAACTGCAGAACATTAAATTTCTATATTAAGTAAATTATAAGGAAGAGTGCACTTTACAAAATTAAAAAGTTCTCAGTTCCTTTAGCTTTTATTCTATTGGGGAAGTCTTCAGAGTATGCCCTGTACAATTTGACAACTTTTTGCATGGATGTGGAAAGTGGGAAAAAGATTCCTAAGACTCAGTGCATGAATCACCACAATTTCAGCTACAATTTCACAGCTTATTTCTGGGCCCTAAGACAGAAAACTTTGATGACAAGCACCCAGTTCTGAAATATATTCATGACTTAAACCTTCTGCCTCATACAGAAATACCAAGAAATCAAGAGCTGAAGCATGTTGAAAGAGACCACTTGATGATGAAATTCCCACAGGGCCACAGAAGCCTTAGAAGATCCCCAAGGAAGCTTCTCAGGGTACACAATACTTTGCTCCTATTAATCTCTTTTATGTAGTGGGATTCTCCATTATATTCCCATTACAGAAACATTCTCCAGGAAAAATAATCCTGAAAATATACCTCTATATGTAGAGAGCAAAGAATGGGATGTTTTGGTGCTATAACTACATTCCCACACTTATTGTGGGATCACAGGCTAGTCATTAAAAGCTTTTTTTATTTATAAAATGGTGACAATATTATGACAGATAGCAGTTAAATGTTGGCCAATCCCAAATTCCCTTTCTTTGCAAACCTACATATTCCACAACACCCTGTAATTAAATTATTCCAAGTGACCAGGTCCTAGCCAAAGGAATATGTATAAAAATGATGTATGCTAATTATAAGCTTGGACATAAAATCCCAGGTGCATTCATTTGTGCTCTTTTTTTTAATCTCTTCTACAATGACCTTGAAGTTCATTGTTTGAGGGGAGTAGCTTTCCAGAGGAATGCTAGATCCAAGTGAGGATGGGTGTGGTGATATTTTATTTGTACTGAAATGTGATTTTATTTGTATGTTAATAAATAAAGTTGCCTGGGGGTCAGAGCTATAGCAAGCCATAGCAGAAGCTGGGCAGTGGTGGTGGTGCACGCCTTTAATCCCAGCACTTGGGAGGCAGAGCTAGGCAGATCTCTGTGTGTTCAAGGATACAGCCAGCATGGAGACACATGCCTTTAATCTAAATACCAACCATAGAAGACCTGGAGGTCTGTATAGATGGGCAGTGATGATGAGGTCATGTGGTTGGGTTTACAACCAATGAGAAGGCAGAATAGAAAGGCAATAAAAAGGACAAACACACAGGATATAGGTCTCTTGGCTGAAGAGGACAGCAGCAGCAGTGAAGGGTAAGGTTTTTAGCTCTTAGCTCTGACCTCTTGGGCTTTCATCTCTGCATTGGCTCTGTGTTTCTTATTTAATAAAATGGTTACATCTACAGATGGGAACTCACAAAAGCTTTCTTCTGAATGCCACTCTGAGATATTAGTCAGAATAAGCCTTCATCTTGCTCAGTTACAGGGATTTGAGGCTATCACTGTTTATGCTGGCTACCTATCCCCACATTTTCTACAACAGCTAAATAAAATAGATATACAAGCAGTTAAGCAAAAGTCAAACAGAATACATCCAACAAACCTTGGTAGAAATTTCAACTGATTTATGTATGAATTGGAGAAAGAGTTGGAACTAGAAACTAGGCCAATAATATTCTTTTCATGATTTCAATGTGCATTCCTTGACCTTATACAAGTGTTGTCTCCTCTGACAGTTGCCACTTAATCATTTCTTACATAAGGGCATTTGCTGATGCATTCATTTAAGAAATACTTAGCTTATACCATGACATTATGTGCCCCTGTGTTTTGAGTATATACTTTGATGATGACATGAACATGCCTTCAGAGACTACATATTCAAGTAAAAGAAAATAAGCAATAAACAAAAACTCAAACATAGCCTCAATAAAAATCACAACAATAACTGCTCTATAAAAGCCATAGCTAGGTAATATATTTGAATTGTGGATTTAGGAAGTACCAGCTATGCCAAGATCTGAATAACAAGGAATCTTGTTTACTAGCTAAGAATTTTCCTAGACAGGGGAACAGCAAGGGTAAAGGTCCTAAGGCATTAAAGACTTTAGCTGGCCTGACCCACTGAGAGGCCTGAAGAACATGTTCACTGGGTACAGACTTTCTCTTAGTGTTTCTGAACTTGGAAAAGACTTGATGCACTAGGTTATCTTTACTTGTTTTCCTCTAAGAAGGTCAAACATGGCAGTTTCAGAAATACTTTCAACTCATGATTGCTGTGGGATGTCATTCTGTATGCTCTGATTGGTTCATAAATAAAATGCTGATTGGCCAGTAGCCAGGCAGGAAGTAGAGGCAGACAAGCAGACTAGGAGGATTCTGGGAAGAGGAAGGACAGAGTCAGGAGTTGCCAGCCAGACACAGAGGAAGCAAGATGACAAGACAGCACTGAGAAAAGCTACCAAGCCACATGGCTAAACATAGATAAGAATTATGGGTTAATTTAAGTGTAAGAGCTAGTCAGTAATAAGCCTGAGCTAATGGCCGAGCAGTAATAATTAATATAAGCTTCTCAGTGATTATTTTATAAGCAGCTGCAGGACTGCGGGAGCTTGGTGGGACCAGAGAAACCTTCTGACTACACATGATCTAGTATTTACTGACTGTGAAGGCTAAAGGCTAATCTTGATTGTAAACTTGACTACATCTGGAATCAACTAAAACTCAAGCACTGGGTATACATATGAGGGATCTTCTTGATTGTATCATTTGAGGTGTGAAGATCTAACCTAAGTCTGGGCTCTACCTTCTGGTGCCATCTCACACAAACAATAGGGAAGAAGGAAGCTTGCTTTTTGCCTGCTTGTCATTACTCTCCCTAGTAATATCATTTATCTTGTTGCTGAGGCATTCCTTTACTAGTATTAGGACCTACATCTTTGGCATTAGAGAGTAGATAGAATACCATTACCTCTCCAGTAATCCTCTGGGACCCCAACACCAGAATGGGACTGTTGAGACATCCAGTCTCACAGACTGAAGTATAGAATTCTTGGCCTGTACAGGAGACAGTCATTGTTGAACTACCTGTACTACAGCCTGTAAGCCACTCTAATAAATCATATGTTTATGTGATGTGTGATGTGTGTGTGTGTGTGTGTGTGTGTGTGTATTCTATCAGATCAGTTCCTTTACAGAAATGAACTATACTATACTATACTGACTTTAATTTAGCAACTTTATCAAATTAACTTCTCTAAAGTCCATTTTCTCACATATTTTATGGGAATAATACACATCCATCATACATGACTCTTGTGGGAAATCAGTGAGAAAATACATATTGCATGTCTGTGATAGTGCTAGGTAACTAATTGACCAAAAGTAGAGAAGGAGGTATTTCTCTACTGTTATAAAAGAAATAGAGTATGCAACTGAATGGACACTGTGCTTGTGTGTCCCAACTCTGGATCTTTCAGTAAGAAAAACTCCATTATCTTTATTCTTTTGGCATTGGCTTTGAAATCCTTCATGGTCTTTACAGTAGAGCAAACCATTTCTCACCGAGATACTGTTGAGAGCATTGACACCTGAATTGACAAATGGAAACAGTGGTCATTTCATCTCCCAATTCCATGGTATTATTTACTTCCACTATTCGCATGGAAACTACTCACTTGAGAGTGACTTTCTGAGGTCTTCATTCCTATAATCAGAGAATGAAACTAGGATTTAACCACACCTCTTTCTGTAAAACTTCCTTCAAAAGTTCAAGGGGAGTGGGGAATGCTGGAAAAACGGATACACCCAAATACAAGTCCTGGTTCTTGGAGTTAGTAAATGTGCCTTATATGTAAATACTTTGCAGGCTTGACTACATTAAGGAGTTTGAGAATAGAAAAATGTCTAGGATTATATGAGTGGGCCCTAAATGCAGTCATAAATATTTTATGGTATGAGGAAAGAGGGAGATTTGATATGCAGAAAAGACATATACAGATAAGAAAACACTGTGAAGACGTAAGCAGATTAGAATGGCATGGACACAAGTCAATGAATTTTAGCAGCTCCCAGAGTCTGGAAGAGATGGTTTCTCCCTTAGAGCTTCCACCAGGAGTACAGCCCTGCAAATAGCTTATGTGAAGCTCTGAACACTGATTTCAGATTGCTGGCCTCCAGAACTGTCAGACAATAAGTTCCTGTTGTTGAAAACCACATAGTTTGTGTGAATTTCTTGAAATAGCTGTAGGGAACTAATACAGGCATGTAGGGAAAAGGGATTTCACTTTGGGTGTCAACTCTAACCTGTTGTTACTTACTGTCCATGTGCAGGTGATGTACGCCATGGGAAAGGAATTAAGGGCAGTGACACACAAATCACACATTCAACAATATGCTCCAGGGTAAAAGGGAAAATAGGTTCTTGCTAGTAAACTCAGATGGTTCTTTCTACCTAAAGAGTAATATTGAAAAGGCTAAACACATCTGTCTTTAATTCTACTTTTATATTTATCCTTCCTTGACCTTGTACCAACCACACATATCCTCTGTGCTACGTCCAAATTTCCCTTCATGCGGCATCCCTTAAGCCCTTGCACACACTACCTATCTGTAGCACCTTCCTTATATTTAAAGAGAACTATTGTGAAATTATTTTGACTCCTGCCTTCACTTCATCGTCAGAAGAGTTAGTACCACTGTTCTCTATATTCCCATGGATTTGGAACTATGTGACATTTAACTATCAGTTTCCTTAACAACTCTGATCATACCCTGCTGAAATGATCTGTTTTTGCATCTGTCTCCCACAAGACAATGAGTGCCATTGCTATATTCAGAACCTACCTACTTTAGTATTCAGTACATCAAGAGGACTAAATTATGGGACTTTTGACAGTTGGCTCCACTCTACCTGAGTATTTTCCTTCCCTATTCTCCTTCTCTTGTCACTCTTTCCTAATTAACTCTTCCCAGGATGCTTGACATCACCATTTATGTGAATACTTTCTTACCTGCTTTCTCATGCAATGTGGCTTTCAGCCTCCAAGAGAGGTCATGCCTCATCACATATTTGTATGATTTCATATGTTCCTCTTTCATAGTATTTAATCTTCTTGGTGCTTTGATCTCAGATATCCAGTCCCCAGAGTGCTAAGAAAATTAATTTCTCTTGCCTAAACCACTAGTCAACTTGATTTTGTTATGGATGGCAAGGCAAGCTGACACAGACAGGAATAAAGACTGGTTTAGTTTGCTGATAAATTTCTAGTATACATTACTATTTGGAAATAGTTCTTCAGTGAATATTTGTTGAATAAAGGAATGAATGTTAAATTTTTTATTTTATTTTATTTTATTTTATTTTATTTTACAATATAATTCAACTTTACATATCAGCCATAGATTCCCCCGTTCTCCCTCCTGCCGCCCCGCCCCCCTCCCCCCGGCCCACCCCCCATTTCCATCTCCTCCAGGGCAAAGACTCCCCCGAGGGTTGAGATCAACCTGGTGGACTCAGCCCAGGCAGGTCTAGTCCCCTCCTCCCAGGCTGAGCCAAGGGTCTCTACTAAGCCCCAGGTTTCAAACAGCCAATTCATGCACTGAGCACAGGACCCGGTCCAACTGCCTGGATGCCTCCTAAACAGATCAAGCCAATCAACTGTCTCACCCATTCAGAGGGCCTGATCCAGTTGGGGGCCCCTCAGCCATTGGTTCACAGCTCCTGTGTTTCCATTCGTTTGGCCACTCGTCCCTGTATTCCATCCATCCCTGGTCCCAACAACTCTTGCTCCTCCTTCTCGCCAATTGGACTCCCAGAGCTCCACCCTGGGCCTGACCGTGGATATCTGCATCTAGTTCCCTCAGTCACTGGATGGGGTTTCTAGCACGACAATTAGGGTGTTTGGTCATCCTATCACCAGGGTAGGTCAGATCGGGCTATTTCTCGACTATTGCCAGCAGTCTATTGTGGGGGCATCTTTGTGGATTTCTGTGGGCCTCTCCAGCACTTTGTTTCTTCCTATTCTCATGTGGTCTTCATTTACCATGAACATTCCTTGTGTTCCCTCTCTGTTCTTGATCCAGTTGGGATCTCCCGCTCCCCCAAGTTCTCTTTCCCTCGCCCCTCGCCTCTCATTACCCCCACTCACGTCCAGACTGTTCATGTAGATCTCATCCATTTTTCCGTCATTGGGCGATCCCCGTGTCTTTCTTGGGGTCCTGTTTTCCAGGTAGCCTCCCTGGTGTTGTGAGTGGCCATCCAGTCATCCTTGTTCCACAACTAGTATTCTCCTATGAGTGGGTACATACCATGTTTGTCTTTCTGAGTCTGGGTTACCTCACTCAGGATGATTTTTTCTAGATCCCTCCATTTGCCTGCAAACCTCATGATGTCATTGTTTTTCTCTGCTGAGTAGTATTCCATTGTATATATGTACCACAGTTTATTTATCCATTCTTCGGTTGAAGGGCATCTAGGTTGTTTCCAGGTTCTGGCTATTACAAATAATGCTGATATGAACATAGCTGAGCAAGTGCCCTTGTGGTATATAATCTATGTTTTTGGTTTTATACTGAAGAACACATGAACAAATATTATGAAACTAACACAAAGAGCCTTCCAAAATACTCCCCACAAGACTGAGATGCCAAGAAGGAAAAGAAACTTGCTTTAAAGCATTATGTTTTAGAAAACCAAGATCTTTATATTGACATATTTGAATTCCTTCTCAACTCAGTAAGGCTTTTTTTGTAAACAAACAAACAAACAAAAAAGCAAAACTCAGAAATCCTCATTCCCAACACCTGCCCCCCTCAAATGGATATTTTGATACAACATAGACATATATTTTCAACACCTCTGTACATTACAAAAATACTGATTTACTAGATTTCCAGAAAACCACAGAGAGATTAGCTGGCCTCACTTGTAGCTGTGTCTTTGTAAAGCAAATATATTTTATTTTCAGGCAAGTAGATACCCTTCTATTTTTTTTAAATCACTTTTCTGTTCTCAAATAAACCTCCATAATATGCTGAAGATTAAGAGACTTCCTGCACATCAAGCAATGACAACTCCTTTTATGGTTTTATTTTCATTTGTGTGAAAGAAGTAAATTTGGAGCAAAGTGATGTTGCTTCTAAAACAAACAAATAAATAAGCAGCATTAGTATTAATGGGCCATATCACTACTTTTTCATTCCCGACACACAAGAAAGAAGGATATTGATGCTGAAGGTTAGTTGAGATACTCTCCCCAGTGCAGGCCAAGTGAGAAATACTTTCATAGGAAGAGTAATTTCCACTTGAACAAAGGGAGCTTTATTGATATCTGGCAGCCTCCTAAAGAGAATAATCACTTCCTCTAAGGTATTTTAACTCAGATCTTAAAAATAAATTTTGTCTGCTTGACCTAGAAGTCTTTCAACTTATACAAAAGATCCATGGCTTGGGCATGGAATGATGAACAAGGTGAGCAAGAAATGTTACCCAGACAGTTGCCTAGGGCACATGCTCAAGTCAAAATGACTGAGCACAAGAATCAAGTCAAGAAATGCTAGGGATAGAAGCTGTTTTCTAATGGGAAAAGGTAGCACTTAAGTGATTACAAGCAAAAGTTCATGCTGGGCCGAAGCTGTGCACAAAGGAGCCTGGGTGTCCTTCTTTACCTGCCAGCCTGCCTCCAACTCTGCCCCATCGGTTTACCTACAAATGCTCATTTTCAGTTGATAAACAACATATTAATTTTAACAGTGAGCCATTGTCGAGACCCTGTTTCTTCAGACTCTGGTTGTATTGAGTTTTCTATAACTTGAACCCAAGTCCAGGAACAGGATTCAGTGTACACAGGAACAGAAACCTAAGAATGGAGAAAAGCCTAAGTGGGCTCTGTTGTCCTAATTTAATTCTATAAGAATTAAATGGCAAATGTATTAGAAAAATACAATTAATTATATTCATAATATTATGTGCAGACATTCCCATGCTCCCTCTTGAAAGTCTCCCTAGACCCACCTCACTTAACCAGGATGGTTTTCTGGGAGGACAAATGACTATTTCAATGATTCGTTTGTGCCTTTATAGTCCTTTTCATATAGAATGGAATTAGGTGATCATGTAAAGGGCCCAGATCAGTCACCATTTAGGGATCCTAAAGAGATATAACTAGTGACCTTGCTTTAGAATGTATGTTTAGCAACTGCACAGGGACTCAACTTTAGAACCTTAAGCAAAGTGTTAAGATAAAAGCCAATGCCATTTAACATTCACTGTAGGATAATAAGGCCTGGAGACAGAAAAAAATGAGCCAAAATTTGAATTTTAGATACAAAAGACTATTTCTTATGTATGTAACTAGACATCTACTAGTCCTTATAAGGATGTGGAACTCAGAAGAGTCTGACTAAATGTGTACATAAAAACATTAGTATAGGTGGTATGTGACCAACAATAGTAAGAAAATACAAGGTGAGAAGAAAAGATTCAGGGCAAGTCTTGGAAAACGCCAAGGTTTGTCACATTTCTCTCCACAAATGTGGCAGAGATATGTAAAAAGAAAATAAAATTTAAATATAGTAGAGAATATCTTCACTTCCTAAAAGATTTGCATTATTTTCTATTCTCTTCAGAAAGCAGGTTCTTGTCACATGAATGTTGTCTAAAGGGAGCCCCCAAAGTGTACACAGCATTGGCTGGCTTAGAGAGCTCAGCCGATACTTTTAAAAATTCTATTGCATTCTTCATCCAGCAGAGACAGTGTGTCATTTCCATCTTTGTAGCAAGCACTAATGATACTAGCACAGATGACTAATGTCTTCTCTGGTGAAAAATTAATGCAACACAGTAATTTCCCTACCTGGGGTTAATGAACATGTCAGATGCTGAAAATGAGTTGTTTGAAACTAAATTACTATAATCTATATTTAGAAAATTGCTACAGGGCTGGGGCATGAGTGTACTGGGTGGATATATTTGAAGTTCTCTTTACCTTGGAACTTAATTTTTACCACACCTTTTAAGTAATAACTTTCCTGATAGCCTAACATGTAAATTTAATATATGACTTCATACATTGCATTGTTGAATTGAACCTATGAGCAACTCATTTTATTTATTTATCCATTCAGTAAATAAACAAGTATACTGAGCATTCATTATATATCATTTTGTCTTTTATTTACTAGTCAAAGAGATGTAAATAAAATATTATCTTGCCCTATTAGAGCTTATAACTGCATAAAGATAAAATGAAGTTGTAAATGACAATATTTGAAAACATACTAAGTCTTTGGATATAGGGAATTTTTTATTCTGTATGTTAATCTGTACATAACCTGATGGCTATGGTACTTCAGATTAAATCCTAAAAGACAATGAGGTGAGATTAAGCAAGCAAGTAAAACTGCCATATGCAGAAAAAAAGTTTTACAAAGACAAAGGGATGTTAAAAGTTGGTCTTGGAAACTGAGTGCTTAGAATAAATGTATGACAAATTGATTACCAAGAAATGATTCATTTTTGATAAGAACTATTTTTAAAAAACTTAGTAAATACACTGAACACTTGTTGAGAGAAAAGTTCAGGTTAAGAAAAGAAACTGTAAACAAGCCTGATTGGCATTCCCATTCTAGCTCCTCTCCTAGGCTACTTTGGAATTCTTTCTTCCCCTGCTCTCTTTTATTGAAAATAGATCCTTTCCTCATATGATATATCCTGATTATGGTCTCCCCTCCCTCTACTTCTCTGAGTTCCTCCTCTCCTCCCCTCTCTTGTGGATCCACTTCCTTTCTGTCTCTCAGAAAAGAATAGGATGCTAAGAATAACAATCAAACATGACAAAATAGAATATAATAAGATGAAGCAAACACTATCATATAAAAGTTGGACACAGCAACCCAATAGGAGGAAAAGAGTCCCAAGAGGAGGCACACAAGACAGAGACCCACTCACTCTCATAGTCAGGAGTCCCATAAAAATACTAAGCTAATAGCTAGCTATAATATACACACAGAGGACCTGGTTCAGAATAATGTAGGCCCTATGATTGCTGCTTCAGTCTCCATGAGCACCTATGTGCCTTCCTTGAGTTGATTCAGAGAGCCTTGTTCTCCTGGTGTCCTCCAACCCCTTTGCCTTTTGCCTATACTTTGGAAAAATTAAAAGAAAATCTATAATCTCACTAATCCTTAATTTTATCATTAGTGAAAGAGAAATAAACATTATTTAGAGCATTTACCATATACCAATCATTTTATAGTTGGATATCCAAAGCTAACATGTGACTATAATTATATCTCCACATCCACAGAGTTACTCATGCCCAGTTGAACCACAAACACATGCAAAAAATTCATCTGTACTAAAGCTGTGCATAATGTTTCTCTTTATCATCCTCTAAACAACATGACACCAATTTACATTGTACTTCATTGTATTAGTCATCATGAGTAATCTAGAGGGAGGACTTGAATAGTTACATGAAAATACTAGGTCATTTTATACAAGACTGAACACTCCTGGGTTTTGTTATCAGAAAGAAGTGTCAGTGACAAACACAGCCTGGTACTGGCATGAAAACAGATGTGTAGACCACTGGAACAGAACAGAGGACCCAGAAACAAACAAAAAAGATATGAGTACCTAATTGTGGACAAACATAACAAAAAATGAAAAGGCCATGGAAAAAAGACAACCTATTCAACAGCCAGTGTTGGCCAAAGTGGATATCCACCTGGAGAAAAGAAAAAAATTAGACCACTATCTTCTAACCTATTCAAACTCAACTCAAAGTATTTCAAAGACCTAAATTTAACATGAAATTGCTAGGGGAAACATGGGGAATGATCTTCAGGATACTGGTGTAGACAAGAAGTTTATGTATAGAACCCTAATAGCAAAGGGACTTGCTTCAAGAATCAACAGGTGCAACTACCTGAAATTAAGACACTTTATACAGAAAAAGAAACTATACCCACAGAGTAAACCAGCTCACAGAATGGGATAAAATACCAGCTCTATTTTTAGACAAGGGACTAGTACCCAGAATTTACAATGAACTGAAAAAATTAAACAGCAATAAAAAATATGACTCAATAAATGTGCTACTAAAATGAACAGACAGTTCTCAAAAGAAGAAACAAATTGGCTGATAAAATATTTTTAAAAGTGTTCAATATTTACCTAGGCATAGTGGCACATAATTTTAATCCCAGCACTTGAGAGGCAAAGGTAGGCCAATTTCTGCAAGATGGATGCCAGCCTGGTCTACAAAATGAGTTTCAGGACAGCCAGGGCTACACAGAGAAAGAAACCTTGTTTTTTGTTTTTTTGTTTTTTTGTTTTTTTGTTTTTTGGGTTTTTTTTTTTTTTTTTTTTTAAATCGTGGTCAACTTAAACATACCTTACCATTGGAAAACTGCAAATTAATTTTAAATACATCATCACATTCTCAATGCCTATCATCAAGAAATCTAGCAACAGATTTTAGAGAGGTTATAGAGAAAGAGAAACCTTTGTTCATTACTGGTGGGAGTGCAAAATACTACAGCCATATGGAAATCAGTATGCAAGATGCCTACAAAACTAAAAATAGAACTAACATATGACCCATTTAATCCACTCCTGGGCATATACCCAAAGGATTCCACATCCTACTACAGAGACACATGCACATCTATGTTTATTACTGTTATATAGAATAGAAATGAAACCAGCCTAGATGTCCATTAACAGATGGATGGATGACGAAAATGTGGTATATATACACAATGAAATATTTTACAGCTAGAAAGACAAATGAAATTTACAAGAAGACAGATAGATTTGGAAAGTATAATATTAAGCTAAGTAATTAAAACACAGAAAGACAAAAATTGCACATTCTCCTACATGTGTGGATACCAACCTATAATGTATACCTGTTAATATTTAAACAGGTGTAAATGTGAGAAAATTTGAAAAAAGCAAGAAAAGAGATGAAGTGAGGGTTTCTGTTAAAAGATTAAGGATGTGTCAGGGAGTACACATGGGACATGAAAAAGGAAAGAAATCTGGTGGGGTGAGGCTAATGGGTGTAATGGATCAGCAGGCAGATAGGGGAGAGAGAGGAGGGAGAACGACAAAAACACATTTTGATAGGAAATGTTTAAATGGTATCTAACACATTATATTTTAATTTAAAATAAAAGGAGACCTTGAACCAATCATATATAGATACTAAGAAATGACTCCATTATATTGGTCACTTTCACTTATCCAGTTGATAAGATATAGAGTCATTTTGAGAGACAGGCCTTTAGGCATCCTGTAAGGAATTATCTTGTCTGGTTAATAAAGGTGAGAAGACCTGTTCACTGTGGGTGGCATCATCCCTGGGCTGGGATCCTGCACAGAAAGGGAGCTGAGTGGAAGCATTCATTACTCTCTACTTCTTGACTACAGATGGAATATGATGACTGCTAAGTGATTTGTCAACTTGACACAAGCTGAAGTCTCTGAAAAGAGAAAACATTAAGTGACAAAATATCTCCATCAGACTGGCCTATAGGAAAGCCTGTGGAACATTTTCTTAATTAATGATTGTTGTGGAAGGGCCCAGCCCACTGTGGTCAGTACTATCCCTGGATAGGTAGTTATAGGATGAAGAATACAGCAATCTGAACAAGCCAAGAAGAGCAAGTCAGTGGGCAACATTCCTCCATGTTCTCTGCTTCAGTTCCGGCCATGAGTTTCTGCCCTGACTTCCCTGCATGTTAGACTGAAAGCTGTAAATTGAAATAAACCCTTTCCTCCCCAGTTGCTTTTGGTCATAGTGTTTATTATGCAATAGAAACCACTAAAAACAGTGACCATCTGCCTCAATCTCCTATGACCATGACTTCCCTGGCATGATGAATTATATCCTGAAATAGTAAGCCAAATTAAACCATCCATTGAGTGGCTTTTGTCAGATTATTTTATCATGGCAACAGGAAATTAGCTAAGACATTGCTTGATGTACAACATCAAGTAAATGCTGCAAGTCAGAGTGATCATGAGGAGTAGGGCCAGAGTTGCAACTCTAAAATTAGGCACCAGTTCATATAATTTCAGTTCATATAATGTATGAAATGGTTATAATTTCATGCTTTTGGAGTGGTACCTATATTGTTATTGTGATTGTAATTATTTTAATATTAGAGTGATTATTACTATAGCGGTTGCCATGTAGGTGTGGTAGTTTGAATATAATGCCCCCCTTAAACACATAGGGAACTTGAAAGAAAGACACTACCTCAGAGTAAAAGGCTGGAAAAGCACTTTCCAATCAAATGGACTTAGGAAGCAAGCTGGTGTAGCTATCTTAATATCTAACAAAATAGACTTAATATTAAAATCAATCAAAAGAGATTGGAAAGGACATTACATAGTCACCACAGTCATAGTCACCAAGATGAAGTCTCAATTCTGAACATTTATGCACCAAACACAAGGGCACCCACAAATGTAAAAGAAACATTACTAAAGCTTAAATCATACATCAAACCCCAAACACTAGTAGCATGAGACTTCTATGCCCCACTTTCAACAATAGACAGATATGGTGATATTTTCTTTTGTACCAAAATGTTGTATGTTAATAAATAAAGTTGCCTAGGGGTCAGAGCTATTAGCAAGCCATAGCCAGAGTCTGGTGAACAAGTAGTGACGAGGCAGTCAGGTGGTTGGGTTTACAACCAATGAGAAGGCAGAACAGAATTCTATTTAAAGACAACCCACAGGAAATACCTCCCTTTTCTCTCGGAGAGGTTGCTTCGGCGAAAGAGGCTAGCCAGCGGCAAGCGGGTAAAGCTCTTAGCTCTGACCTCTTGGGTTTTTTTCTCTTTACCTTGCCTTTGTGTTTCTTCTTAAATACGTCTACAGACAGATCTGCCAGACAGGAACTTAACAAAGAAATAAGTGATCTAACAGCTGTCATGACTCAAATGGACTTAATAGATATCTACAGAACATTCCACCTTAACACAAAAGAATATACCTTCTTCTCAGCACTCCATGAAACTTTCTCTAAAACTTGACCACATATTCACTAAGAAAGCAAATCTCAACAGATATAAAATAATTGGAATAACCACCTGTACTCTATCAGACCACCATGGCTTAAAGCTAGATTTCAACAACAACAAAATTTATAGAAAACCTACAATCTCATGGAAAATGAATAATGCTTAACTGAATCACCACTGGGTCAAGGAAGAAATAAAAAAAAATTAAAGACTTCTTAGAATCAGTGACAATGAATGCACAACATACCCAAACTTAGGGAACACTGTGAAAGCAGTGCTAAAAGGAAAATTCATAGCACTAAATGCCCAGATAAAGGAGTTGGAGAAATCTACCACTAGCAACTTAACAGCACTCCTAAAAACTCTAGAACAAAAGGAAGCAAACTCACCCAGGAGGAATAGATGCCAAGAAATCATCAAATTGAAGACTGAAATCAATAAAATAGAAACAAAGAGAAAAATACAAAGAATCAATGAAACAAACAGTTGGTCTTTTGAGAAAATCAACAAGATAGACAAGCTCTTATCCAAACTAACCAAAAGGCAGAGAGAGAGAGAATATCCAAATTAACAAAATCAGAAATGAAAAGGGAGACATAACAACAGTCAATGAGGAAATCCAGAGAAAAATCAGCTCATACGTCAAAAACCTGTACTCCACAAAACTGGAAAATCTAAAAGAAATGGACAATTTTCTGGATAGGTACCACATACCAAAATTAAATCAAGACTGATAAACAATTTAAATAGACTTGTAACCCAAAGGGAATAGAAACAGTCATTAAAAGTCTTCCAACCAAAAAAAAAAAAGCCCAAGACCAGAAGGTTTCAGTATAGAATTGTATTAGAATTTCAAAGAAGAGCTAACACCAATACTCTTAAAACTGTTCCACACAATAGAAACAGAAGGAACATTACCAAACGCTTTTTATGAGGCTACAGTTACCCTGATACCCAAACCACAAAAAGATGCAATAAAGAAAGAGAATTACAGACCAATATCCCTCATGAACACTGATGCAAAAATACTCAATAAAACACTGGTAAACCAAATAAAGAACACATCAAAGAAATTACCCACCATGATCAAGTAGGCTTCATTCCAGAGATGCAAGGATGGTTCAACATATGAAAATCTGTCAATGTAATACACCATATAAACAAACTAAAAGAAAAAAAACACATGATCATCTCATTAGATGCTGAAAAAGTATTCAACAAAAGCCAACAATTATATTCTACCAGGGAACTCCTACAGCTGATAAACACCTTCAGTAATGTGGCAGGATACAAGATGAACTAAAAAAATCAGTAGCTCTACTATATACAAATGATAAATGGGCTGAGAAAGAAATCAGAGAAATATCACCCTTTACAATAGCCACAGATAACATAAAACACCTTGGGGTAACTCTACCTAAGCAAGTGAAAGACCTGTATGACATGAATTTTAAGTCTCTGAAGAAAGAAAATGAAGAAGATATCAGAAAATGGAAAGATCTACCAGGCTCATGGATAGGTAGGATTAACGTAGTAAAAATGGCAATCCTACCAAAAGCAATTGATAGATTCAATGCAATGCCCCCTCAAAGTCCCAACACAATCTTCACAGACATGAAAAAAACAATAGTCAACTTCATATGGAAAAACAAAAAAACCCAGGATAGCTAAAACAATCCTGTACAATAAAGCAACCTCTGGAGGCATCACCATCCCTGACCTCAAGCTCTACTATAGGACTACAGTAATAAAAACAGTTTGGTATTGACATAAAAACCAACATGTGGACCAATGGAATTGAATTGAAGACCCTGAAATTAATCCACATACCTATGAACACCTGATTTTGACAAAGAAGCCAAAACTATACAATGGAAAAAAGAAAGCATCGTCAACAAGTGGAGTTGGCATAACTGGATCTCAACATGTAGAGGACTGCAAATAGATCCATAACTATCACCATGCAAAAAACTCAAGTCCAAGTGGATCAAAGATCTCAACATAACACCAGTTACATGGAACCTAATAGAAGAGAAAGTAGGAAATCATTTTTGAACTCATGGGCACAAGAGAACACTTCCTAAATATAACACCAGTAGTACAGACACTGAGAACAACAATTAATAAATGGGACCTCCTGAAACTGAGAAGCTTCTGTAAGGCAAAGGCTATAGTAAATAAGACAAAACAACAGCCTACAGAATGGGAAAAGATCTTCACCAATCCCACATCTGATGGAGGACTGATCTCTAAAATATATAAAGAATTCAAGAAACTAGACATCAAAATCCCAAACAATCCAATTTAAAAAATGGGCTACAGGCTGAGGGGTGGTGGCACACACCTAGAATCCCAGCACTCAGGAGGCAGAGCCAGGCAGATCTTTGTGAGATCCTGGTCTATAGAGCAAGATCCAGGACAAGCACTAAAACTACACAGAGAAACCCTGTCTCAGAAAAAAAAAAAAAGACTACAGAGCTAAACAGAGAATTATCAACAGAAGAATCTCAAATGGGTGGAAGACATTTAAGGAATTGTTCAACATCCTTGGTCATCAGGGAAATGCAAATCAAAATGACTCTGAGATACCATCTTACACCTGTCAGAATGGCTAAGATAAAAAAAAATAAAAAACCACTGATAACAGGTTATGTTGGAGAGGATGCTGAGCAAGGGGAACACTCCTCCACTGTTGGTGGGAGTACAAACTTGTACAGCCATTTTGGAAATTAGTATGGTGTTTTCTCAGAAAATTGGGAATCAATTTTCCTCAAGACCTAGCTATACCACTCTTGGGCATATGCCCCAGGAATACTCAATCATACCACAAGGACACATGCTCAACTATATTCATAGCAGCATTATTTGTAATAGCCAGAACCTGGAAACAACCTAGATGCCCCTCAACTAAAGAATGGATAAAGAAAATGTGGTGCATATACACAATGAAATACTACTCAGCAGTAAAAAACAATGACATCATGAAATTTGTGGGCAAATGGATGGAACTAGAAAATATCACCATCAGAGAGGTAACCCAGACTCAGAAAGACAAACATGGTATGTACTCACTTATAAGTGGATACTAGATATAAATCAAAGTATAACCAGACTACAAGCCACAGCTCCAGAAAAGCTAGCTAACACAGAGGACCCTAAGAGGGATACATGGATATCCAGGAAGGGGAAATAGATGAGATTTCCATGAGTAAACAGGGGGTGAGGAGGGGCAATGGAGGGTAGGTGATTGGGGATGAGAACTTAAGGGACTGGGATGGTCAAGCTAGAACAGGGACAGAGTTGGGGAGCAATGAAAGAGATACCATGATATAGGGGACATCATTGGGATAGGGAGAAACTGGGTGCTAGGGAAGTTCCCAGGAATCCACAAGGATGACCTTAGCTTAGACTATTAGCAATAGTGGAGAGGGTGCCTGAACTGGCTTATCCCAGTAATCAGATTGGTGAATACCCTAACTGTCATCATTGAGCCTTCATCTAGTAACTGATGGAAGCAGATGCAGAGATCCACAGCCAAGCACTAGGCCAAGATCCAGGAGTTCAGTCAAAGAGAGAGAAAAGAGGGATTTTATGAGTAAGGGGCCTCAAGATCATGATGGAGAAACCTACAGAGACAACCAAACTAAAATAGTGGGAACACATGAGCTTTAGTCCAACAGCTGTGTTATCTTAATGGGACTGGATGAGGATAAGAGATGGCGCCCAACATGTTGGCAAGAGTTTCCACCTAAAACCTGAGAAAAATGATTCTAAAATGGAGCTAAAAACAGTTCCTAGTTGTCTCTTTCAAGTTAGCGGCAGCTTGTGTTTTGAGCTACTATGGCGGGTTCCTGGCGTGCCTGCAGTATGGCAGGAATGAGGCCTCTGCAAGTGGCACATTAAGCTGCATTGTGGATTTAGCCTTTGCTAGTACAAAACAAAAAAAGGTTTCTGGGATACACACTGCTTTGATAGAAGCATAGACCCATGAAGGCTCCCAGAGCTGGCGGTAAATATATCACTGCCATGTTGGGAAACTGAGATGGGCGGAGCCAGCAGCCATAGCGCAATTTCAGTCTTAGAATGCTGCAGTTTAAAGCAATAGGCTCCAGGTAATATAAAAAATAAGCTACGTAAAGATGGCTACCACACAGAGAATCTGGATTATGTTCTCTTTGATATTCGTAACTGAAGAAAAACATTTGATTGCAAAAGCTGTTGAGTTATACCAAAATGTATATTTTAAAGGTACCTTGACTTCAAAATTTGGATGTAAGGATATGTTGCTTTGGAAAGGAAGCTCTGCTTTTGTTTCCACAGAAAGCCAGAGGCTATGGATTTGTTCCAGATTAAGATACATCAGGTTTGACCAGCCAAGACCCCCTGAAATGTCTCCGATGACACCATGGCCCAGATGATCCAACATCCAGAATGGTTTGAAGGCAACTGGCTCAGACAATACAGCCTCATGGACTACTCCATAATCCTAAAATTTTCTTTGTGTCCCCATAAGATACAGCACCCCCCTCCAGCAGGAAGTAGTAAGAGAAGCTATGCCCAAATTCCCAAATTATATGTAATATTACTATGTTAAGGTTAAAAACCTTCCTTTTTGAAAAAAAAGAAAAGGGGAAGTGCTGTGGGATGGTCTGTATGTCAAATTGCTCTGATTGGTCAATAAATAAAACAC
>CABHPH010143624.1:0-16492 GCA_902168325.1 Peromyscus nudipes
CTCTCTCTCTCTCTCTCTCTCTCTCTCTCTCTCTCTCTCTCTCTCTCAATTTGGCGATAAATTACTAATTCATTTTCCTCCTAACCAGACTTTCACAAATAACCCACCAAACATTATTTGAACCTTCTCTCTCTCACAGAAGCACTGTGGCTAGGCACTGGGGAATCTCTGGGATTACAGATGTTGTTCCCATAGAGACTTTAGGCACGCAGTGATTTTGATAAAGTGAGAGAAGTGCTGGAATTAAGGGACAAATCTGCCAACCTCCTTGAACCATAACAGTCCCTAAGACACACAACTTTATTTGTCTTGGCAACAGCATCCTTTCACAGATCTCCACTTGACTGAAACTTGGGTGAATTCACTTAAGAAAGCCAAAAGTAAAGTGAAATCTTTAGAATTGCCATGCTTTGGCCCCAGGACAGTAATGACAAATTCATGTGTGCACAGAAAAATCAGGAAATGGATGCTGTTGTCAGTTCAGTAATTATTTTACTTGATCATAAGCATATGGTTCGGCATGGTTTATTGAGGTTCCAAGGCAACAGAACATATACTTTTCAATGGTTCTCCTATTAAATAATTCTAAATACAACACAAGGGAGTTGCTTCCTCCTTTCACATTGAAAATGTTTGCTCTTCCCTTTGCTCATCTTTACTGGCTTAAGTCAGGGCTCGTGCCCCTTCCCTTGACTTCACTGCCTATATTATTTCTTGGCATTACATCGTCACCTCTCATGCATAAATAAGTCTTGGTCATCTCTAAGACTTCAAGTGCCTTTCTGAATAATACGCATTGTACCTTATGTCTCACAGCAGCTGAAGGCAGTGTCCAGCTCACAGGAGATGTTCAATAATTGATTGCTGGACAAAATACATGGACAACTGCATGAAATGCATAAATTTGAGTAACTAAGGTCATTGTTGCCTTTAGTAACTATGCCTTTTTTTCCTCACATAAAAATATTTTCATTATTGTTAAAGGCACAGATGTGTAAAGTGAGCAAAATGATATAGATTTGATTTTGTTAGTTGATGATGCAGAAAGACAGTTAATACAGACAAAGGGCAAATTGTTGACTATTTCTCATACAACAGTTAATTAGTAACAATTTAATTTATTTTAATTAGTATTCAAATTAATGATTTTCTTCTCAACTGCTTCAAGACACTGTATTTCACATATCAGTTTATTGTATAATTTGTTCCTTCTTCAAATAGTCAGTGATTTAATTAATACATGCATATCAACAGTTTGCAGTGTAGAAGGAACATTTCTAAAAAATGTGGAGAAAATTCTTTTAAAATGCCCTCAAGTATTGGTGACTTAGCTGTGCTGGGGAGGAATATGATATTAATTGGCAAGTTATAGATTTAAGGAGTAGACAAAAATATTTAAGAATATTCTCTGCACCTTGGAGATGACTAAAGTAGCTTGGCCAGGCCCTGGGGGTCATGGTGTGGATTGATAAATGGGATAAGAAGGGACAGTAGAGAGTAGAAGCTTGCCCAGAATGTTGAAACCAAAATGTCCCAGGCTCTGAATAACACTGCTAACTATGAAAATTGTGAAAGCATTGGCTTCGTAAGATTCATTTAGCAATAGTATCAAAAATGGCTTACAGTGGATAGAGGCACAGCGAAACAGTCTGTGGCCACAGGAAAAGACTAGCAGGGAAAAACTCCTGAGGGTGTGGTGAGGAGGGATTGGGACAGACTCAAGAATTCTGCTTTTGTTACCTCCATCTATACTGCTCACTTTCTCTAGCGGCATCTCTTTTCTCTTTCCTTTATTTAACATTTCTCTTCCACTCCTGTGATAGAAGCCCCTCTAACAGGACACAGTGGTGGGGTAAGGAGTGTAAGATGCTTCAGTCACTTTGCCAGGGGTGATTAAAAAAACATTCACTTTTATAAGGCTCTGACTTGACAATTCAATAAGAGCACAAGGGAACGAATTTACAAAATGCTAGGCTCTCCAAATTTAATGAATATGTTCCACCCACAACTAACTTAACTCATATAAAATCTAACAACAAGATGGTATCCATGGTATTATACTTCCATAAAACCATGTAAGCGGGAACTCCTCTACTCAGACACCTTTGCTACCAAAAGGATTTCACTCCTAGTCTCCCCAGCCAAGTTTAAGCCCTTCTATGCACTACCATTAATTGTAGCAACCAATGGATGTGTTCTAGTCTGCACAGGAGTCATTAAAACCCGAGAAAACCTGGCCTTGCCTTCCTTTCCTTGAACCTGAAACACATGACTAAATGTATTGGTCAGTGCTTATGGAATGAATAAATATACAACATTTATAAATATATACTATTCCATTCATTCCTGGATTGTGTAAAATATATAGGAAATAAGAAATTTCTCCCAGTTTCTCTTGCTCCACAGACTTGGACATGCGTTTTCTTTGTGCAATTAAGTTCCTTCAAAGCTCGGTGTCACCCGAACACCCTGAACTGTGGCAAAGGACGGCCTCAGGACATTGAGAAGGAGATTGTTGGTCTTCAACTGTGGGATGGGCATGGGTGATGTGTCCATCCTCAGCATAAACTGATAAATGCCTTCTAAGAGTGGATCTCAGCCTTTTCCACTCTGCTATATGCTGGAATCATTTTCCATATACTCAGAATGGAATTATACTCCTCTCTTTAGTGTCACATGTGTATGGTGGGATGCCTATTCTTCATGATCTCTGTAGAGTGTGATCCCCACAGTACTGTACCTTCCAGGGGGATGTTCGGCAGTGAGTGCTTCATAGTCTGCCCTTTGACACAGTGATGAATGGGCCCTTTATGCAAGCCTTGAAAACAAATTAAGGAATATGAGAATGATGTTCTAAGCAAATGGGAATTAGAAAGCATGATTGCAAAGTATCATAATAAAGAACTTTAGGAGGCTGACAATGGCATGTGCCATAGCGGTTGGTTCCAAGGATGCCCAGCACTTCAAGAGAGAATAGAGACACAGTGTTTTGTTATCTTGCCTTGTACAGCAGCCATTCATTGGGTCCAATGGCAGCCACCATATTGCCATCACCTCCTCCCTCAGTGTGACTTACAAAGCAGCCAGACCCCTGGTGAAGGCATTTTTATTATACTGAAGGGTCTACACTCTGTTGACCTACTAAATGAGGCATGCAAGGGGGGCCCAAAGAGCTTCCCTCCAGAGGACGAAACCCAGCATTCACACTTTCCCTATGGGTCAACCATGTCTTTAAAAAATTGTTTTCCCCAGTAAGAAGTGCTATAGATAGTCATTATATACAAATGACATGGAACATGTAAGAGAGGAAAAGTGAAAATTAAAATTATCTGTAATTACTTAATTCCTATAAACCACCCCAACACCATTTTTAAAAGTACTGAGATCATTTAACATTTTTCAGCTTCATTTATATAGGATAAATTGTCTATTTTATTTACTATTCTTTTATGAACTACAAAATTCTTCTATAAAACCATAATATTTGAGTTATGCATAGTCTATAATACATGGGACCAATCTCTCCACTTTGCATAACTAAGCAGTACAAGTATTATTAACAAGAGTGTGATAAAAAGCACAGCTCATAAATACTGTGCAGACAATGAATTACATACAGGAATAGAATTTCCCAGTCAAGCGTATTGCTCCTGTTACATTGTCAAAATACCTGAATGAAGTTACCACCAGTGTTTTTGATGGCAGGGTAGGCTTAGAGGGATAGTTCCATGAGGCTGACATTCTTGAGTTCCAATGTACATGGCCACCCAAAGCTAAATGGGAGTTGAAACTAGGCTCCGCCCACTCCCTACTGGACATATAGCCTACTGGAAACATAAGCCTCCCAGGGACATTCCAGGACAGCCAGGTGGGGCTTCATGACATGTTGGTATGACAATATTTTTCCTCCAAAAAGATTTATTCTTCACATAATGAGCAGCTGGGATATCAAATTAGAGACTCAACACGTGTGGGCTCTGGTCCCACTCTCCAGGGTTGCTGCAACATTGATGCTGGCATCTGGATCACAAGGACTTGAGTCTCCCACCCTTTGTGTTCCATGCTGGTCCCCAGAGAATCAGTCACTGGAGATGCAGCCTGCTAACTTTAATTATGGGAAAGCAAGGATGCTAAACTAACCAAACAAAAGTAGGAAATAAGAGGCTCCAGGACCATAGAGGTCATTTCATTCGCCAACCCCTACTTCCCCTGAGTAAGAGGATGCATTTATCAGTACGGTGAATTTTAAGTCCTGTCACGTCGGCTCCTTACATTGACAGTGAACCTACGAGCCTCAGACTCACTAAAATGCCATGATTTTCTGGTGCTTGTCACATTTGCTTTCACCATACCCCAAGTGGCTGCCGCAAGCATAAATTTCAGGGAATGCGTGTTCCAGGGGCTTGTTTTTGTTATCTTGCCAAGCACAGATCCTCCCAGTACACTTTCAGATGTGCGGAGGAGGGTCCTGCCCTCATGCATTATTCACAGACTTCTGTGATTACGCGGTCCAGAGGCGCCCTGCTTTGCACTGCGTCCCTGGGATTTGGGCACGAGGACTTCTCAAGGCGTTCAGCAAAGCTGTGGTTTATGCATGCTGGTATCCACCTGGAGCCTTGGAACCGCCCTGGAGTGAGATAAGGCTCCATTCAGTCTCTCTAGCAGCTCTAATCCCAGCCGGGCAAAGCTGAACAACAGATAGTACACTCCGATTGTGTTATCAGGCCTAAAGTGTTCCGCCAAGTGCTCTTCTTAGCTAATTTCTCAGGCGCTGCTTTTAGGGAATGTGAGAATTACACACGGTGGGAACGATGAGGTGTCTATTTTGTGATTCGTTAGCGCTGGCCAATTTGGAAAGGAAAAGACGTGAATCAGGGTACTTAAGAGCCAGGCACGTGTTCCAATATTTAGATCTGCATTTGACAGCTTTGATGCAGATTTTCCTAAAACATCACAGGATTTAAAAAGAAAAAAAAAAGAAAAAAAGAAAGAAAGAAATCATCTCTGTCTAGATTTTTGCCATGTTCTTACATAAAGACTCTTCTATTTTAGGATTTTTCTACATTCTGCTACCAGGACTGCATGATCACTGTAGCATGCTAAGCAAAATTACTGAGCCACCTCCACCAGATCCCTTCCCCTTCTCTCCCTTCAAAGCAAGCACCCTGGAGGACATTCCCTGACAATGACTAGTGGGGAAGCTGATTAGAAATGTGCAAAGTTCATGTGAAATGAAAACCAGTACTAGCAGCAATAATGTTTAGCATTTATTGAGTGGGTACTGTGTCCAACTATGGACCAATTTAGTCATCACAACAATCTCTGTGTTTCACAGATTTTCAGATGGCATTTGTGATTCCACACAGTGCGGTAGGTTTTGACAGGCTCTTCCATCATTTTGTCAAAGGCTGCCATGGAGATGTGGTTTGTGACTTAATAGCTCAGTGGTCCAGGCTCTGTTGAACTCAAAGCTCTGGGAAGATCTCAGGGGCAGGATTTGTGTTTTCCTGTGGCTAGACAGCAGAAGGCAGCAGTTGGGCAGCACAGTGCAAGGACAGAGGGAGACAAAGACCAGAAGAGGCAAAGGAAGGACTTCTGTCCTACAGGCTCACAGGGCTCCGGGGAGTCCTCTAGACCCTGCAGCTTTGCAGACTTCATTGGAATGATTTCCCAGTTCCGTGCTCCCCAAACCATGGTCTCGCAGACTTACACTGGAGGACAGGACCCTGGAGACTACAGAGAATGGCTGTAACTGTGTCGGTTTTCAGTCTTCCCAAGGACTCTAAGACCCAAGGCTTCAGTAGTGTAACAGTGACGGACACTCGGGAATGGCTGTGCAAGGGAATGTGGGCAGCAGCAAACTTCCCTCAGCGTCATGGTTTTCTTTTGGACTTTGTAGCTATCCTCCCTCCTCTGCCTTGCTCTCTCCTCCTCTCCCTTCTCCTCCCCCCCCCCCCCTCCCCCCCCCCCCCCCCCATCCCACCTCAAAATGTTGCAAAGATTCAGAACGGCATTTTATGGTGCTGGCTGGATCCCTAAGTTGGCTCCTGCAAATCCTTTATTTGGGAAGAAAAAATTCAAAGAAAACATGTCAGACTCACCTCATTTGGACAAAGTGTGATCATGTCCTTTCATGAATGTTGGAAAATTCATTTGAGATGCAGTGAGAAGAAAACAGGTTTCAACACAGAAAGATCTGGGTTCCCGTTCAGACCCACTTACTTTCCAAATGTGACCTAGTTAAAGTGGTGTGATCCTTTGGAGCCTATGTTACTCCATCTTATTTACTGAACTAACTAAATTACAAATGATTCCCATAAAGGACTGAGGGAGGTGTTCAACTAAACAAAGAATCACAAAAGGCCCAGTAGTAACACGTAAGAGATTAGCATGTGCACATTCTACATTTAAGGTCCGCCCGTTCTCCAAGCCTATCAGAGCCACGTAAGCTGTTCAAACAGGGAAACTGTAAATATTGAACAAGTTATGTTAATGACTCTTAAGTCTAGAGTGCCTTTTTATTTGTAAAATATTTTTCGTTTTCAAAACACTTTGCTCGTGCATTATTTCATTTCATCCTCTGTATGAGAGGATGTCAAAGACAGCCAAGGACACATTCTTACTCCAGATGTACACAAGATTAAGTTGACTGGAGAAATGAAAGGATTTCCTTTCCTAAGATTAAAAACCAAGGGGTAGTGGTGATAGAACTTCCCTTTCCTCCTTCATCTCCTACCCCGACTTACTGTTTGTTTAAACCTATTTGCTGATCTTGCTGTTCATGAGAGCTCCTCCACTAGGTCACTGGGGAGTAAGAGACATGGGACAGACACTGCAGACACAGTTTGAGCCAAGGACACCTGAGGTCATTTGTGACTACTCCACTTCCTTTTGTTTGCTCCAAAAGACTAAAGGAAAACTAGATATTAACACCGTGTTTTTATACATCCTTTGGACATACATATTAATTCATTTTCTCTTTAAAACTAAGAGAAAACAAGGACTTATGGAAATGAGCTAGAACTACCAAAATATGGATGTTCTTCCTGGTATTTTAAAAGATTGTGGTAGAATCATTCTGAAAGAGTTTTACATTTTTTTCTGAGACAGGGTTTCTCTGTGTAGCCCTGCCTGTCCTGGAACTCACTATGTAGACCAGGCTAGCCTTAAACTCATAGAATTCTGCCTGCCTTTGTCTCCTGAGTGCTGGGATTAAAGGCCTGTGCCAGCACCACCCAGCAGTTAGACTTGCATTCTTAAAAAGACAGTGCTATAGATTTTGAGCTGGAGATGTGTGCAATGTCTGGTGATCTCTCTTCTCTGGATGCAAACAGCCATCAGCGTTGATAAAGTCATTGACAGTAACAAACGAGACATTGCAATTTTATTATTTCCCTTTTGATTCATTGTAATAATTCTATAAGGAGGAACTCTCCCTTACCAACTCCTTGATATCTGGAGGTGTAGGTAAACAGTAAAGATGGATGTTTAATTCATTTTGTTTCTTGGTTTCCCAAATAGTGGGTTGTTTTCCTATCTCTTCCAAACAGGGCTTTCTGTTGTTACTGTTGACTTTAAAATTTCTTATAAACTCATGGATCTAAATATTTTTAAATACACTGTAGCCAGTGTCCTCATCAATGTTAAGAACATGCGACATTTGGTCATTGGAAGCTTATTCAAAATGGGTCCTGAATCCTTCTGATAAAACCCTGTTGTATGCAATGGAGCTTCTTAGATGTGCTTGTATATTGAAAGAGTTCCTTCTAAAAGAAGATAGAGAAAGAACAGAGCATGAAAAGTGCTTCAGTTTCCAAAGAAGGAAGCAACTTCTGCTCAGCATCTCATCTTGGCCAGCATCACCTGTGTACCATAGTCTCCTTCGTCATGTTCTTCCAGGTGGGAGGACTGCCGTTTATGCTAATTGCACGTGTGCATAGCAGGCAGATGGAATAGGCACAACCTTTAGCTTTCATATGTTTTCTTTAGGCCCAGAACATCAGGGGGTTTCTCTCTTGTTTTCCCCTTTCCTGTTAGTCTTCAGTCACCATCTGACATCTGTCCCTGCTAGAACCCACAGGCAGGGGGAGTAATTCATTTGTGACTAAATGCCAGTGTCATTCCACAAACTAATCTAGGAGAAACCAAATTATGCTGGAAGTAATGTGGAGCTCTAATCAGGTTCTCTCCAAAATCCACTTACTCACGATAATTAGCATGAGTTCCTTCCAGAAGCCCAGCGTGCCACACGGCCACTCGACGGGGTCCTTTCGGCTGCAGTGGGCTCTGGAGCACTGCTGTAATTTTGTCTAATTAATAAAGCGACGGCAGAAATCTGAAACAATATATGCACAGTCATTTTAAATCTCCCTGCAAAAATTCAGTTCGTCCTGTTTCCTTTGCCTTGGGTGTTCCTTTCATTAACTCAAGTGTGGAGCACAGTGACCTTAAATTGCAAATATTTTTCTTCAGGCATGACTGATGCATCAGAGAGGCAAAAGCTTTCAACATTTGTTTCTTTAAGATTTTAACAAACTCAGATGAGAACACTCATCTGCCCCTCTTCTCTGCGATATGCAAATCAGAGAAAATAATCTTTAAGATTTTTGAAGATAAATGTAGTTTGAGGTTGCAAGAGGTGACTTGTGCATTTGTGTGATCAATAAATGGATTAAAATAGGGAGGGGCATCCTCTTAAGCAGAATAACATCCTGCGAGCCCCTGGCTTGCAGTATCCTAAAGATGTTCCTGCTTTTTGATGATTTCTCTTTGTGATGATCAGGAAAAAAAAATATCATCAATCCCTATGTGTGTGTGTGTGTGTGCGCGCGCGCGCGTGCGTGGGCCAGAGGTCAACACTGGGTATATTCCTCACTTGTTCCCACAGTGTCTCTCACTGAACCTTGGCTTACCAGTTTGTCTAGAGAAGCCAGCAAAGTAGCTCCAAGGATCTGCCTGTCTCTCCCTGACACCCCTTCCCTCAGCACTGATACCACAGACATGTACCACTGCATCCAGCTGGGGATTTGAACTCAGGTGCTTGTTCTGCTGACACTTACTGATGTAGTCATATTTCCAGTGCCACCAATCCTTTTTAAATTGGCATCTGAAACCTGCTACCATCGAATGGAGCTGATGTGTATCATTGGGATGCTCAACTAGATTAAAAAAAAAAAAAAGCCAAAAGCTGGTAGTCAAATGTAACCATCACCATAAGCAAAACAGTTAAAAAGCTTTGTGTTCGTTTTGCATTTAGGTAGATGGCAGCCACAAGAGGGCTCTAGAATCTTCTCAAACACAAGATGAGTCTTGAGAGCTGTTTTTCTAGTAATTAATTCCCTCAAATCAATATTACCTATTAACGTACATTACAGAGACAAGCTATAGACTTCTGACACTTTACACTCAAGCTAAGGGGAGAATTTCATATAGATATTCAAGGAGCCCACAGGGATTGTAAGTCAAAACCGAAATTAGTTGCACCTGTGATTTCCTGTGTCTGCTCTAGCATAAAAAATCCCAACACTGCAAATTTCATCAAAGGTTAAAACTGCATTTGAAGCGCTGTGTACGTAATGGAACACAATGACCTCCAGTGGATTTTAAAGGCTATCCACTTCCTCTGCCACACCGTGTACCCCCAAACAGCCATGGAGGGTGACACAGCAGTTAAAATGCAATGACCCTCTCTGGAGTGGTGGGAATTTGCAAGCCATTAGTTGTAGATGGTTTGGCACCTGCTGAGAGCCTGATGGTGTGGATGGTGTTTGCAGTCTGCACTAGAAGAGAGGCTTCTAACACTAGACAGTGTCAATCCTCTGTTTAGACCACAAGACTGGGAAGACTCCAGTGCTGCACTTGGGTGGAGTTGTGGCAAATAAGGACAGACAGGATGCAGCCTCTTGGGATGAAAGAATAGCACCTCTCATCCCTACACAGGAAATATTGAGAAATGTCCCAAAATGCCTTTTTAAAGAGCAATTTTAATTCTTTTTAGCACAAACTCAGAAAATCCCTCTGTGCATTAACCTTAAATGGCTTTTTGGTGACTCTGTCTTCTCCAGTGAAATGGTAACATGGTCCCAAAAAAAGGTCAGCTTGGGTAACAGTTCTATTCCTGTGGGGACAGGGGAACGACTGCAGCTTTGGGATCCAGTGCATTTCTTTCCAGGTAGCTTGCTCTCCTGGAACACATCATCAGCCAGTTCAGGGAGCTGGAGACTACCTGCTGGGGCAGCTTGGGTTTCTCTTGATTAGTGATAGATAGGATCTCCATATATCCTCTCTTATTTTCCTTTGTTCCTTGAAAGAAGGAATCATCACTTAGAGCAATCTCTGGTTCAGGCAGGCCAGCGTTCCCAAGTCCTCAAGGTGTGTTCCATGCAGCAGAGCTCTCTCTCATAAAACCATTTATTGTTTGGTAAACACCTCCATTGCTAAATGAACTTTATCTTAATGGAACCACATTTTAGATTTTTTAGCTAATACTTGTGAAAGTCGGTGGTTCTCCAAGTTCAGTCACCAGCTGAATACCTCACTCTGCTCTTTAATTTGCCCCAGTCGCTTCAGATGAGAAAAGCTGCCTCCCACATTTTTAGGAACATGCCAGTCATGACTCTGAAGCTGCTGGACTCTCGTGTCCACTCTTACTCTTTGGAAATTCGAGCCGTTGGGCGCCATTTGTTGCTGGAGAATTTCTCTCCAGCTCCAAGTCCCGCCAGTCCCGGAACCCACTTATAAAATAAACATACAGAGCTTATATTATTTAAACTGCTTGGCCATTAGCTCAGGTCTATCATTGTCTAGCTCTTACTCTTATATTTAGCCCATTTCTATTAATCTATACTTTGCCACGTGGCTCGTGGCTTACCGGTACTTTACATCTTCCTTGTCCTGGTGGAGGCTCCAGGCAGTCCCTTCTCTCACCTTCCTGTTCCCTCAATCTTTCTCTCTGTTAGTCCCGCCTATACTTCCTGTCTGGCTACCGGCCAATCAGTGCTTTATTTATTAACATACTTGTCATACAGAACATCCCACAGCAGTGTGTCACTTCTGTGCTTTTCCATATCTACCCAGAATATATTTTTCATTCAAGTATCAATTCTAATCTTCCCCCATCACCTCTCTTGTTAGAGGACTTCAATGATGATTTGGGGATTTAGACTAGCCTATGGCTTATGGGTATACAAGTTCTGCAGGTAGTCAAGTTAAATGAATGAATTAGAGTGGACCTTAACCTAATAATATGGGAATCCTTAGAAAATGGAAATTTTGGATAAAGACAGGTAGGCATAGAGAAGATGACAAATAAATATACAAAGGAGTTAATTCAGAGGTCTACATGCCAAGAAATTCCTGACATGCCCAGCTTCTATAGAAGCTCTGAACAGATCCCTCCTCATAGCCTTCATGGGAACCAACCTTATATATATCTTAATTCTGGACATCTAGAGTCGTGAACTGTGAGAGAATAAATCCCTGCTTCTTAAGCCAGTCAGTTTGTAATATTTTTGTTATAGCAGTTTTGAGAATATAATACCAAGATACTTATTGGAGAAACCCATGATAGAAGTAATCTGCCCTGACTATCAACATTAATGAGCCTACTTTTATCTGTGAATACAAACAGATTCATCATAAGTTATTAAATATCTTAGTTCAAATTAACAAACAGACAAGTTATCTGGAAGAAATAGGTGATTTAATACATTAGAGAGAGTTTAGAGATGTTACTGCAGCTATTAAAGAGAAAGGGAGCATAGGAGACAGAAGAGTTGTTAGAAATTGGTTTGCATTCATATCTACAAGTGCACAATAGGCCTAGGAAATAATCAATAGATAAGATAAATGTGAAGGTCCAGACAACCTACTAGATACAAAGGGAAGAAGACACAGAAAATAAATAATTTAATTTAAGAGACATTGAGTCTATAGATCAAAACTAATTTTGAAGAAAATTCCCCAAAAAGGGAAAAATAAGAAACAAAAAGGGAAAAATAATAGATGCAAAAATACAATATTTCCTAAGCCTGGAAACAACGTGTTCAAGTTGAAAAGGCCTAAGGATCTTAAGAATGTAAATAAAATTTTAGAACCCCAAAGGAAAAAAAATGAAGATTAAAAAATCTTCCAGAAAAGATACTAGTAACAAGAAATAAAATTCAGATTGTCCATAATTTTCTTATAAGACTCCTAGAGAACCGGGCGGTGGTGGCACACGCCTTTAATCCCAGCAATTGGGAGGCAGAGGCAGACGGATCTCTGTGAGTTCAAGGCCAGCCTGGTCTACAAAGCGAGTTCCAGGAAAGGCACAAAGCTACACAGGGAAACCCTGTCTCACCAAAAAAAAAAAAAAAAAAGACTCCTAGAGGCTGGAAATAATGTATCCATATCTCTAAACTTTCAAGGGGAAATGATTTTAGACACTGAATTCTATGAATGGCCAGGTTATTGACTAAAGCACACAGGTAAAATTTATATATATATATATATACACACACACACACACACACACACACACATATGCTAAGAAAATTTACCACCTCTACACTTCTCATAGAAAAAAATTATTTGACAAAAATAGAGGAATCCATTTAATGGTGGAATCAAAGACCCCTGAATTAAACTAGGATGCATAGAAATGCCCAGAATGAGGATGACCTGGACATCTTTAAGAAAAATATGTCTGAGTGGAAAAACAAATATGAAAATCCATAGGTTGAATATTTTAGACAATAATGAAAGGGGTAAAAAAATCTATCTCTTCAAATGATTAAAAACAAAGACAATGAACAACTCTAAGAAAAATGAAAGGCTAACAGGGAAAGTTACAGCTAGGTATCAACCAAAATACAGCATTATTAAAGTCCTAAGTTGGCATAAGAAAATACAACCCATTTGACTTTTACATGGCATGAAGGAATCCCTGCACAATCCCTAAGAAATCAATGTACACTCCCTAAGGAATCCCTGCACACTCCCTAAGGAATCCCTGCACACTCCCTAAGGAATCCCTGCACACTCCCTAAGGAATCCCTGCACACTTCCTAAGGAATCAGGGCACACTCCCTAAGGAATCAGGGCACACTCCCTAAGGAATCAGTGTACACTTCCTAAGGAATTAGTGCACAGTCCTTAAGAAATCAGTGCACTCCCTAAAGGGAGTCCAGTCATTCTGCTTGTTAAGTAACTTGCTTGCTGTTAATATACAGTTATGCTTGCTGTATATTTGCTTTTTGCCTTTTCTATAAAAAAAAAATCATCTCAATGAATGAGCTTATAACTTTAAGTTACCTTGAAGGCCCCAGGTAAAGCCTGAAAGCCTCTCAGATTGAAGGTCAGATCAAAAGACATAGGGCACACAGCGAGCTGAGCACACTGGGTGGAGTGCACTAACTGTCTCAAAAATTGCTCATTGCTGGAGAAAGAAATAAAGCTTTTACTCATCAAATGAAACATACTTATTTGGTCCATTTGCCCATATTCTATTGCAAAGACGTTAGTGGCCAGGTGGGTAGACCGACTGGGTCTTTACAGAGAGTGGCATGTTGATGCCTTTTAATACCCTCAAGTTAGTCCGAATTGCAGTTTGTAGGACTGGTTGTCCTGGGTTGGACTTAGAGTCCATATCAAACTCCTTTTCTGGCTTCTCAAATTTCCTTCCTATTTTTGGGTTTCTTCTTTTTTGTCAAATGCTAAGATAGCTGTGGGGTTGGCCAACCTGCATTTAAGCTACTATCTTTCTGGGAGTAAATTGCAAAATTGATCTTGATACCTAACTGCCTCAGAAGCAAGGGCTTTAAATATAGTTCCCCTGCCAGACTAGAAAAAAAGTAGCGAAGAGGCAGAACTGATCTCCCAGGGAGTGGGTTCAGAGAAGAGCATCAGAAAGATGTAGGCTGTGACCACCTGAGCTTCCAGCAACTTTAATGACAGAAAACTCACAACTCTAAGCCAGGTTCCCTAAGGTTCTGTTGTACAAGAATCATCCAGTGTATAGAACTTTTTAGAAAAATCCTAAGACAGTTATCAGAGATATGTCCTTACTGTCCAAGATTGAAACCTAAGAAGTGCATACATGTGAGTGTGTGAGTGTGTGTGTGTGTGTGTGTGTGCATGTACACATGAGAGCATGCACAAGGACATGCGTGTGCCTGCGTGCTTGTGTGTTATATGTTTTTGCTGCCATTTTAATACAAAGATAACCATTTATATAAAAAAAGAAAGGATACTGTAATTGTTGGAAAACTTTATAATGTGTAGCATTTCCCCATAGCTGGGGCCACAGATATCTCCATGCTTGGAGAATAAAAGAAAAGAATGGGCAAGCTGATAATTGTCGGCAGGCAATCTAGCCTCCTGTGCAGATTACCATTGTCCTGGAGCACCAGTGAGGAGGAACACTGTTGACAGGCTCTTACAGAGCCATCTTTAGACTTCTTTGCAGGAAAATATTTTTAGTGACCTGAAATTAAAGGAAATCCTGGGTTCACAGCAGCTTTGGGAAGGGTGTGTGCTGCAGCTTTGGGAAGGGTGTGTGTTGCATCTCAGGCATCCCTCAGGCACTACTTTAGCTCTCTCACCCAGTCCCGCCTAGGAAGCTCAGCAGCCTTGAATACAAGTAGTTCTGCTATAGTTCCTCCCTGTGCATCCCATGACATGGTCTGTTCTGGGCACATTCTTCTCTTTTCTTTTTTTTTTAATCTAAGGGAGTGGGGTTGGGTTTTGTTTTCTTTTGAAACAGGATCTCATGTATCCCAGGCTGGCTTTGAGCTTGCTTTGTATCCAGGTGGGCCTTGAAATTATAATCCTCCTGCATCTACTTCCCAAGTAATGGTAACCACCCTGTCCCATTAAAGTGTGCTGTGATCCAGCCCAGGTGATCGAATACATGGTTTTCAGTCTAATAGAAATAGTGCAGGTTACATCATCTCAGACATGGGCTCAGCAGTCAGACTGGCTCTTTCAGGTTTGCCTCTTTCATTTCAAACTTTAATGTTCTTCACATACTAAGTAAGGATCTCTTTGGGTGGTGATAATGACTAAATTGCAATGGTAAGTACAAAAGGTTATTTTGTATGCATCACTTTCTCATTTGTTTTTAATGAGGGCTCCTATTCATGTTTTTAATTCCTTAGTCCATGTAGGAGATTCTTAAACACCTACTATGTTGCAGCCACTGAATGCTCCATTCGATGAAATAATTCCATCATGTTTTTGTACTTTGCCAATGAGTCCATTTTCTTCCCGACATAGCAAAAGTTGAATAATATTAAGTTCTTCTTTGATATTCTTTTCACAAATAACTATGTTTTTCCTATTTACATAGAGCTTAAGGCATTTACTAAACATTTCCCAAAGATTTCTTTCTTTCTTTCTTTTTTTTTTTAATACTCCACCAAGTGAGTGGAAAAGAATCGCTATTCTGATTCAAAGATGATTTAGGAACAGGGCTCACATCATATCAGAAGCAGAAAAGACCTTTAGAAATGGGGACCATTTCTTCTTGGTCCTCTCTGCCAAGACAGTGCAGGCACAGGCTCCTGATGGTGCCTTGTTGCTTCCTAGCTAAGGTGCTGAATGTTTCTTTTGCAGGCCTAAGGTGAGGAACAAGCATGGCTTTTCACTTCTGCAGCTGGCTTTGATACAGTGAAAAACGCTTCTTTTTCTTCACACACACCGTCAAGGGGCCCCCATTCCTTCCTCCCCAATACTGTTTCCTTATCACCTCTCCTCAACAGACCTTCTGCAGTTGGGAGGTCTTTAGAGAATTTGGTCTTAGATAACCCTATTGTTCATGCCAGGGTATTGTTTGCAGCATGGAGGCACATGATTAAGATGAGGGGGAAATCTGAATCTTCATTTCTAATTTTTGACTAACACAAGCGAGAGGGAGAAACGCCAGAGCCTTTGGCAACGTCTATGTTCCATGTGTCCTCAACTCCCCAACGCACACCCGGCACTAACTCAGCAGCAAACACACAGCACTGCAGGCAACTCAAGCTTCCCCTCTACAATCAACTTAACTAGAAATCCATTTTAAACATGGTTTTTTAAGATTTGCTCATTAGCCAGAAGCCAAGCTTTGACACCACTTACTGGAGCAAATGATTTAATCTTCTTGGAGCTTTGCTTTTCTTGAGTCTAACTGGTGATAAAAATAGTACCAACTTCCAATGGTTTCCAGTGAGAACTCAGAGAGACACAGCACCAACACTGAGGGCTCAGCACAGAGCCTGCCATCATCCACGCTGTCTTAACAGCAACGGTGGGGACAGCAAAGCCGGAAGCCAGGCTTTTGTGGAGCACTGGTGTGCTTGTAAGGGCATGAAATAGGCCTGCTTCCCCCTTTCACTTCTGTATCCTGTTTCTCTCCTTTACATTATGGGAGAGGGAGAGGGAGAGGGAGAGGGAGAGGGAGAGGGAGAGGGGGAGGGAGGGAGGGGGAGAGAGAGAGAGAGAGAGAGAGAGAGAGAGAGAGAGAGAGAGAGAG